>JAYKAV010002944.1:2865903-2893813 GCA_035582835.1 Phoebastria nigripes | reverse complement strand
GAAAGAAAGAAAGAAAGAAAATTGAAAGAAAGAAAGAAAGTTTGGTATGTAAGTTTCATAGGAGTCTGTAATGATGATTTCTTTAGACTACCAAAGAGTTCTCCAAAAATCAGAACGAACACAAGAGACCTGTGCAAAGAAGCTTTAACAGCATTCCTCATAAAGTATAATGAACAAACTAATGAATACGCTACAGATATCTCAAGTATTCTATTACCCTTTGATTCTTCTGCTCAACAGTTCTCCTGAAAGAACTGCATACATTGCCTTTCAAGCAACATACATTCAAAAACTAAGAAAAGCCACAGAGCGTGTCTTCTTTATTCCTTCGTTTTGAAGCTTCTGTATCTTCCTACTAAAACAATATGGCAAACTTCGACTGAAGAAATGTTTCCCTTTGCAGAGGAGGAAGGGCAGGAAGAAGGAAGTACAGGGGAAGGAGGTGGTCAACGCCCCCTGCAGAGACCCATTCAGCATATTCACTGTATAACGCATACTAAGCGGGATGTAAATCCACTTCAATTAGCAAGTGTGCATKCACGTGCAGGAACTGAGAGAGTTACACCACTGCCTTGGCTCCATCCTTTGCAAGGCTCTGGCAATATCCTCCCACTGTTATTGTTACCACAACAACAACAAAAAACAAACAAAAAAACCCCCACAACAACAAACAATGAATCACAGAAACCAGGCTAGAAGCTGTCAAATGCTCAAGCATGAAGACATGGGAAGAAAGCTGCTTACTTCACTGGGTCTAAGATAAGGTGTTTGCTACTTACTTGTGCCTGTGGATGACAGCATTAAAGGCAAGTCCATCTGCCCAGCTTGTGGTGAAGTTCAGAACATTGACCTGACTGTAAGGTCTCGTGGACTGCCGAACCCAGCTCAGCAGGATCTTCTCACTGTTGGTCTGCTGCAAATCTGACATGATGTTCTTCATGACATCCTTCACCTGCAAGACAGCAGCAACTACACCTTACAGACATGTCCTCCACTTTTGCTGCTTACAAAAACCTTTGAACCAAGCTATTTCACAAATCACGGAAGGGTCTTTTCCATGAAAAGCTATGAATCAAACTCTAACTCCTCAGATGAAATTTGGGAATAGGAGTCTTCAGGCCATCTTTGCACTCTACTGATTACAAGAACCAGTAATGCTTCATGTAATGACGACACATTACTCTTATGTTACAATCCTCCCCCTCTCCTCAGTGCTGCCTACACTAAGCATAGGGTATAATATTTCTCACTGCCTTGTGCTGCTGTTCCACCAGTAAGCAAACCCCAAAAAACAGCTTGCACACGTTTTCTGCAGGAGGATATCTGCTCAGCCAAAAGTAGTTTGTTGTTTGGGTACTATGTGTAAGCATCCGCCAAAGTCCCTCCAATTGAATTTATTGATCATCCCAGGTACCTGGATAAACCAGGAGCAGTTCAATCTATGAGACTGAGAAACAAACCTACAGAGCAGCACATAAGATGCAAGCCGAACACAGCTACCTAGATAATAAAAAACCACCTGCTAACAGAAGTGCATAAAAGCCTTGAGGAAGGAATATAAATACAATGCTTCAGCCTGAAAAGTCTCCCTGCAATTAACACCAGCAGGAACTAAACTGAGAGACTGAGTACAAGTCAGCACATATGAGAATACATGTCACAGGAGGCAGCCAATAGACAGAGCTCAGAAACCAAACACTGGTCTGCCTTTATTTACTAGCCCAAAATAGAAGCAGTATTTTCTGCCACCAAAATCCCGGGAAGGTTTGTGAGAATCCCAGCAGATCAATGCACATGATTCCTGGAAAGGAAGAGATTTTGCAGCAGCCTCTCACCTGCCAGTGCAAGATAATGCTCCACAGCAACCCCAGCGTCAGCTTGTGATTTCCATCAACGATGTCAGTTCCTCCAATATTCACCAACTCCACCTGGAGAGATGGGATCAACTCTATATTAAACACTGTTATCACAGCTTCAAGTCACAATCCCACCCCATATTCCTGGCTGTCCAGCCACGTATTATCAAGCGCTCTGAAATAAAAAGTAGTTAGAAAGAGAGAACGAGAGATGACAGAGTACCGTCTATCTGAATTTGTCACAACAACTGCTTAAATAACATGACAAAAGATGGCACCAAAGATACTCCATTGGAAGAGTTTTATCCTCTCTTCTAATATACAGATGCATACCAGCAGTCAAAACTGATGAATAGAAATGCAAACATGAAGGATCTGATATTTAAAAAAAAAAAAAAAAGTTAAGCAGTTCTGCTCCTAGACACACTCAGAGATATTACATACAGAACCATGAAAACTCTGTAATTAAGAATAGGTTTGTCCTTTGCATGAACCAGCATCCAAATGGGACAAGTTTATACAAGGAGACCAAAAGCTCAAGGGAAAAATAAAATTTTCAAGTTTCCTACATGCACAGGACCCCATATAGGACTCTGATGGTCTAATTGAGATCATTAAAAAGATAAAAGACACAGAAAGAGAAACAAGGAGATTACTTTAGTAAGAAAGAGGGCAGGAGACGCTACCCGCTCCTGCATCATGTATTCAGCCCTCAGAAGAAGCAAAGCTTAGAGCACACTACCAGATACTCACTCGGTGCTACTTTAGAGTCTGAACTGACTTGGGGCATCAAATCTCCATTCAGTCAACACAGAGAAAGCAGCACTAACTCTGAACCACCTTTTGGAGGGAACCAACAGCAGCACACTGCATTAGTCACCACCATGCCTATGGAAATTGGGCTAGGAACAGCTGCCTATAGCAGAGGAGACAAATACCTCCCTGGGTGTATGCACACATACAGCAGATGCTGCAACACACTCCCACACAGGGCAGATGGTGGGCCTTCATTCTTGTAAATAACCTGAGCCAGGAGCATCCTCCAGCCCCAGGGGCAAGCAGCACAGTGCATTTTACCTCGATGGGAAAGCTTTTTTCTCCCTTTCTCACCCCTGCTCCAGAACAGTGTTATCCACGGTGCCTACCAGAAACACCTCCCAGCTTACACTAACTCTGAGAACTGTATCTGGGCATTGCTTGGGATCAGAACTGGTCATAGAGACAAAATGTGCACCAAGGAGCTGGCTAGCAATTAAACAATACGGGCAATCACAGGACAGTAATGGAGCCCATGCTCTGGCTCTCAGTGGACGCAGCCTACAATGACAGAATAGACAAGAACAAAGTTTCATTTTGTTTTAGAGAATATTGCTGATATATAAGAATATAATGGTATTCCATGAATATTTTTCCTCTTATCACACAATTACAAATATCTTCAATTCTGCAAAAATGTACTTGTAACCTCATTGGCTTTCAGATATCATCTTGACAATTTTCAGTTCCCCGTAGGTCTCTTGGTTAGGAGAATCAAATCAAAAAACTGTGTTGCAAGATTAACATGGAACCACAAATTACATTTCAAAGTTCTAAGGAAGCTTGTCAATTTGTGGATTGTCCTCTCCCAATTTTTACAGCAGCTGAAACAGAATCTTACAGCAATACTCTTTGCAAGTACCGGGCATATATTTTAAGATAACTGTAAACTAAACAGGCAAAAACAGGCCAAAAGAATCACCAGTGCAGATCATTAAACACCACACTGGAAAGCGCTCTAGAACACAAGGAGCAGAAAGCAAGACTAAAGGTCAAGGGCACAAAAATAAAACCATTAAAATTGCAAGAACTTTTTTCACCTGTAATAGAAGAAAAACCCTCCTGAGAATGGGTAACAAAAAAACATTTCACATCAATCACACATCAATAATAACAACAACAACAACAATAATAATGCATTCTTCTTGCTATCTATACCATACATAAAAGAAAATACTCCACATGTCCATTTTTGTATTTTCTTGATTCTGAACTAAACGAATGCTTTGCAGGATGCAGCCAACAATCCACTAGGATGGTGAGTGGACTACTGAGACTTAAGCAAAGATAATCAATAAAAGAAAGCTGACAGTAGACAGTCAGTACCACTGACAGTAAACTGATATTGGCTATATAGAATGATTTCCAGTGGATTATTTTTTTATTATTATTAAAAGCTTGGTCCACAAATCAAAAAATTTGAAATTCATTACTTAGAACCATTCTGCTCATCAGATGGATGAGGTTCATGGGATCACTTGAACATCTAGACCGCAGGCTTCTCTGATCCTTGCAATATATATTTAAACTCTTTTATAAATTATTTCACAAGTTATGAATATTGTATAGCCTACAAACTCTCAGGCAACAGAATGCAACTGCTTCTCAGTGGATGCCTTTTCCCTTCATCTTGAACACTCACACACACTTTCTAATGAAGTTAAGCAGTAGGTATAAATCATGTACCTGACCTTAACAACCTTCAGCTAACTAACACCATCTGTTTACTTCTAGAAACCCAGATCCTGCCAGCTTAAGGAAGAACTAATTAATTATTGTAATTCAATATTATTTCATTTATTACCTTCATAAAATAAATTAATTTCAAGCTGGAAGGACTCATTACTTATCCTTAGAAAAAAGTTAATCAATATTTACAGTACCTCAAAGAAGAAAAAAACCAAACAACCCACCACTAACTTTGGCTACTTCCTAGAAATATGACACTAGTCCACCAACACAGAGGGGAAATTGCAGTATTATACAGCATGTTCATACCACTCTTCAATCAGCAGTTTACATAAATATGTCAGTGCCTTTTTGCAGTAGATGTATTTTATTGCCAGAATGTTTTTATTAAAGTTATTTTAGTGCCCTGACATTCGCAAATAGAAATTCTAACTATAGAGAGTACGCTTATCAGGAATTGTTCCTTCAGGAGAAAAATAAAATCACTTTACTACAGCACTACTGGCTTCCAGGCAGTAAAAACAAAAACAAAATTAAACAAACTATTATTCTCATTTTTCTTAAAGAAGGATTGGGGTTTGTTTGTTTGTTCTTCTGATCAATTACCAAAGCTCCAAATTTGAAACACTCAGTACAGATTTGACACAGAGCTGACAGATGTCAATGGAAAGATCCTCCTGGATTTTGAGAGCAGGACACAAAACCTGTCATACCCTTACAGATTTTTGCACAAGTTATGCATCATCACTGGAAATTAGTTTTTTGTCCTGCCAGGTTCACGAGCTTAGCAGAACTTCAAGTCACCTTTGTTTTGGGAACTGAACACATCTCAACAAAACACAGTTTAGTTAACACCATTATTAAGTTAGCATTTTAAGATTTCACAAAGTTGCCAGACACTGAAACTCTACATCAGATAAGGAAAACTGAGAACAGTTTACCCATCTCACTAAATTCTCATTTTAGGTACCAAAAATCTTTATCCTCTGCATTTTGAACCCATTTACACATAGGAATAAATTAAAGAGTCTATCAAAAAGTTGTGGAAAAACATGCTCACGTTGTTCTGATGCAAGACTTGCAGTACTCTGTTGACATTATTTAAGGCATGTACTCGTGTGGAACCTCGTTCTTTAGGCTGAAAATAAAAAGTTACAATCTGTTCACATCAGAATTAACTTGACAGACCAAACAAAATAAATGATAGAGCAAACAACAGGAAACTTGTCTTAATTTTTCTCTAGATTCCCCCCCCCCCCAAGTAGGAACAAAAACCAAACAAGACCATCCACAACAATTTCAAAATGAAAACTGGTCAGAACATTATTCCTCAATTCAAGGCACAAGCCTTGGATTCAAAATATGTTTCAGTTCATCTTCAGTAAGTCCAGAATTTCTATTCCCAGCATCTGCAGAATTATAAACTGGCAATACAACAGCAAAGTGGGAGTTCCCGGGGAAAACTGAGGGTTTTGAACATTTGCCAGAGTAGTTGAAATTTTTTGGCTCCCAAGAGGGAACAAGAGGCAATTTGTTTTTCTGGCACCAAAAGCCTGCTAAATCTTTGCATACTGGGAAGAAGTTATGCTTCCTGACTTTCCCTTCCTTTTAATATCAGGGGGAAAAAAAAAAAAAAAAACACTGCAACTCTTGACAATACCTGCCACTCCATTTGCTTTTAATCACCACAATTAAACTCCTGTGGCAGAACATGATCGTACTGCAAGAGCATGGATCTGAACTTGGAACACAGTAATCAACAGAATTAAAAACCAAAAAACTCCAACTGTCTTCAGTATACTTCAAATCAGACCACAAATCATTAGAAGTACTAGTGAAATGCGTTTGTTTAAAAAACAAGGCAAGCTTGCAATGTGAAGTTTTAAATAGCTGAAGGTTCCCCATAAGGTCAATAAACAAATATGAGAATTATTATAAATAGTGAAATCAAGAATTTAATCCCAAGTGATGGCACAGGTTTCACCATGCCTCATGTATCTTTTGAGGAGGGATCAATGTTAGAAGGGGAAGTTTTCAGCCACACACACTTTCCCAAACAAGACTTGAGTAGTTTTCAGTCCTTTCCTATCTGTAGATCACAAAGGATTTTTCAATGGAGATGCAGATTTTTGCATTGCCTACTAGCTGTTGTCTTTTTTCTTTAAGGGATCTTTCACAAGCTTATTAGAAAAAGTCCACAGGTATCCAGCTAAAGGCTGCTGTTCCAGATCATCCAGAAGCAGACCTTTAAAAGATCTCTATTAAAAATATACACTCTGAATAACACCACTGGTTTTACATGCTTTGCTAAACAGTATGTTAACCCTCAAGAGAGGGATACACAGCTAACTTCAGCCTGACCCTGTGTCCCATGAGTGGAGTTCATGGGAATTTCATTGGAACTGTAGAGAGCAAGTACACACTACAAGCGAAATAGGTTTTTAAATAAATTAAAATGAAAAAAAAAAANAAAAAAAAAAAAAAAAAACCACAAAACAAAACACAAACCAAAAAAAACCCAAACAAACAAACAAAAAAACACCACATGCCACAGTTTGGGTTGTGTGTGGTTTGTTTATTTGGGGTTTTGGGGGGTTTTTTTGGTTGGTTGGTTGGGGGTTTTGGKTTTTTTGTTTGTTTGTTTTTTGTTTGTTTGTTTTTGTTTTGTTTTAAATAAATGGGAATACAACTCATACACCTTTCTCTTACCAGAGGTTTCCCCGTCAGACCCTCCAAAAGGTCCAAAAGCTTCCTTCCATCTTTCAGATCTGTGAACATGTCCTTAACTGGGGGCTTCCCACTCTGCAGAAGAAACAAAAGCAGTAATAAAAATAGTGTTTAAGCAGAACCTCCCTGAAAAAGGTACTTTTTCCTTTTTGTCTTTCAATTCATTCTTATTTGGTACTGAATGTAGTAAATAAAAGCTAGGGAACTGTGACAATGATCAGGAAGGCACCCTTCCCTTCTTCAGTGTTTTTTTTTCTCCCCATCTCTATGGTTCTGTGCATCAGCAGCCTAGTACTGAAAAACCAAATCAGCGCATCCTGGCTCACGTTAGGGGAGATGCATTAACACGCAAAGATGGCAAAGAAAAAAACTTGGCAAGTTTGAGAAGTCATTTGAGAAAGAATGCTTTGGTCTGGCTGCATCTAAAGGAGGAATAAACTGGGGCTTTTCAGAAAGAAGCTATTGGGACAAATTCTCTCAGATTTAAAAAAAAGACAAAACAAAAAAGGACTTGGAATTGAACCCTGTGTAAGAAGCTGCTGCTCTTCTACACAGACTAGTAGATCAAAAGGTATAATATATATTGAAATAAGTTAATCATTTTCTCTACCTTGGAAAAAGCAGCAAAATGTGAAACTCTGAGCTACTCTAAATCATACATTTCTAATATTCATTTTCTTTGGGGGTGGAGGGACCCTGTACAAGAATGGTGGTAGGGGACAGCAGAATCATGTTAACCTTTTCCATGCTCCATTTTAATCTTATCTCTTCTTGGACCCTAAGAAAGTTAACGTAGGAAAGTGTTACAGGGCAGGGGGAGAAGACACAGGCAGCCAGCAACTAAGTAACTGCAACTGCATTTGCTTTGTAATATTCATCTGCTGGCTGCCAGGAGATCAATTAAGCTACTGCCTTCAGTATCCCTTTGAAGTGCCAATCTGAGAAGAAAAATATTTTCTAAAAAGTACCTAAAACTCCTATATTGCCTTTTTCTATCACCTTGGCTTTATAACATTGCTCTTCAGAAAGAAGGCTGTCAAACGCCCATCTTACATGACATGAATTAGCTGACAGATCTCCTCTACCTTCACTTACCTCCTCCTGCCCTGACAGCTGCTAGTAATTGTGAATGCTGGCTAACAAATCAGAAAAGTGTTTTTCCCCAAAATTCATAAGGGTTTTTCTTAAATGTCCACTTGAATTAGATTTGATACTACAAAAACTATTCACAAGAAATCAGAGTTGAACAGCTGCAGAGCCATATTTTAATCTCCTGTACAGAAACATACCTAAATGTAACTCATAGCATCAACCAGCTAAACAGTGGCAAGAATGATCATATAACTAAGGTCACTTCTTAAAATACACAGATGCTAGCTCCAGTGTCTGATACTAAATTAGTTTTGCAACGAATTTTTCTGACAAATTTATTCTCCAATTACTTTTACAAGTCATGGTTAAAAATGTGTATATACACATGTTGCATACATACTTAGGTAAAGGGTGTAGAAAGCTAGGTACCTGTCAGATCAATACCAAATAGGAGTATTCGTTAAATATCAGCGTCTGATAATATCCTAGCGCATGCACTTTTCACAGATGATTCAGATGCTTTGCTGCTGCGTAGCAACTTAACCAAACCTTTAAAGCATGCTGGAGCAGGAGAACAGGAATACCTAAGAGTGGATGCAGGGAAGCCTCTTGTACAGTTTATGGTGTATAAAGGGAAGAGATGATCCACAGTGCAATTACACCAGCACTTACCAATTATGCCAGCAAAATTTGGTTTAAATTTGGTTTGCATCACCACACAGAAGATACTAAAAGTAGGTTGGTAAGGGCATGAGGAAACTGTTCATGTGTCCAGAAGAGCAGACAAAAGGAGCTAACAGAGGGCTCACTGGATGCAATACTACTAAAATGCTCGTTGTAAAAGCAAATACCTGTTAGCCATTGAAATGTGGGGTCTCACGAGAGCAGAGTAGAAGGGGAGAATCACCTCCCTCGACCTGCAGCCCACGCTTCTTTTTACACAGCCCAGGATATGGGTGGCTTTCTGGACTACAAGCGCACATTGCCATCTCATGCTCAATTTTTCATCCACTGGTATCCGCAAGTCCTTCTCCGCAGGGCTGCTCTCAATCCGTTCATCCCCCAGTCTGTACTGATACTGGGGATTGCCCTGACATGGGTGCAGAACCTTGTACTTGGCCTTGCTGAACTTCATGAGGTTTGCATGGGCCCATTCCTCGAGCCTGTCAAGGTCCTTCTGGCATGGCATCCTTTCCCTCCTGCGAATCAACTGCACTGCTCAGCGTGGTGTCATCTGCAAACTTGCTGGGGGCGTTCTCAAACCCACTGCATGTCATTGATGAAGATATTGAACACTACAGGTTACAATACAGACCTCTGAGGGACACCACTTGTTACTGATCTCCATTTGGAAATTGAGCAGTTGACTGCAACTCTTTGGATGCAGCCATCCAACCAATTCCTTATCCATCTAACAGTCCATTCATCAAACCCGTATCTCTCCAATTTAGTGACAAGGATGTTGTGGGAGACAGTGTCAAAGGCCTTACAGAAGTAAGGCCTTTATAATTACATAATTAATTATAATTATATAATTAAAACAATGCACACATGTATAACAGACTGATAACACCAAAACTGAGAATGCTATCACTATATATCCTCAATAAACTTGTTGCCTTAGGTCTAGAAGTTAAAAAAAAAAAAATTTGGATCTGCCGAAAAAGCAGAAAGATGCCTCATTTAATACAGTGCAACAATGGTGTCGAGAGCATACAGTCTTCTTTCTTTGTTTCCCATTCCCTCACTTCACATGCATGAAAACAAGCTGAATGACTTCCTGCTTTCAGTCATTCATTTCAACAGGTCATGGTACATTCCAGCCCTACACAA
Source organism: Phoebastria nigripes (assembly GCA_035582835.1). NCBI lineage: Eukaryota > Metazoa > Chordata > Aves > Procellariiformes > Diomedeidae > Phoebastria > Phoebastria nigripes. Next base: position 2,883,800 of record JAYKAV010002944.1, on the reverse strand, counting down.
TGCACCCTGCTGTGATGGTGGAAATAATTCAGATTTGCTTTCTCAGGAGAATGGTTTTCCCATTTCACTGGCCGTCAGAGCACCATGTCTTGCCATCAGTTTAAAGTCAGCAGAAGAGTGTTAAATTATTTCTGCAATCTAAGCTACTCCCTCCTGGTTTATTAAAGTATCCACTATCCTCAAAACAGAGACACAGCAACATGCAAAGCCTCTGTATTTAGTGAAGTCTAGCAAAACACTCTCTATGGGAAGGAAGTCAGTTCACAGGAAGCACTTCTACAAGTGCAGGGTGACTGAAGTTGGCTAAGAAAGGGCTGTAGCACCCACCCTGCCAAGCCCATCRCCACCTCCACTGCAGCACACCTGTCAGGAAGGCTGGAAACCAGCTCCTCCAGCTTCCCACATCCACCTGAGGGACATGCAGACAACACCTGGTGGCAGCGGCCACCCAGGCAGCCCCAGCTGTCCCATCAGGGCACAGAGCCAGCCCACAGTGCTGCTGTCACAATGGGAGTGGAGACTGTGCATGCTGCGCCCTCCTCTTCTCACACTGCCTCTTCCCAGTTGTGCATTTTCCTCACACCTAGACACACATTTCCACACAGGATCTGCTATCTGAGCCACAGGATCTGCAATTGGGAACATCACTGCTTTGTCCTCCAGTACACAGCACTGCTAGATCCTGCCCGCCTTTCCTGGGATGCAGTTGGATAGCAACCTGCCGTGCTTCAGGAAGTCTTTTACTTTCCTTCTTCAAAAAGAACAGCTATGTATCCCAACTTCTGACAGCTGTATGACTCGTAAAGTTTATTAAGCTTAGAAAGGATCTGGAAAATAGTTTTATAAAATGGCAGCCCAAGGGAAGGTCCCCTACATCCATTTCCCAAGATAAGACAAGGAATAGCTGTGGGGCAATGCTGGCAGGACAGCTACGCATGCCCTCTTATGCCAGGCACAGGCCAGCCCAGAGCCGGGACAGGCTGCTGCCATCACCACTATCTCCTTGTGAGAAAACCAACGTAGAGCCCCATCTCTTTGCATGTAGGACTCACCACTGAGCCTACTGGGGGAGGCTGCTGTGGCAGCGCAGAGGCAATCCGGGAGCCACAACACACGACCACTAAGGCTGGACCTGTACTTCTAGTCAGGGAGCCTAATCCAAACCAGTGGGGCCAGGAGCACTCCAAGCCCTGGCTCTGACCCACCACAGGGCACACGATGGGCCCCATGCAGACAGCACTACCCCCAGCCGCACTGGGGTGGAGCAGGCAGCCATGGGACCAGCTCTGTGCTGGGGCAGACTGGCATGCTGCAGTGAGAGCTAGGGCTCTGGGGGAGGGCAGAAGTCCTCTCCCACCCTACAGGGTAAGACATGGGGCTCTGCAGATTGCTCCCCCCGCCATCCCTGCCCACACCCATACCACTCACTCCTAACCTCCAGAAAGCAATCTGGCCTTCTGAAAAAGTCTGTATGTACAGATATATATACACACACACACAGATAAACATACATATCTGCAGTATATAAAAAGCGTATGTGTTTCTGTAAAGTCCTGCCTGATATGCAGTATGCTAAGCCAATCTAAATTTCTCCTTTTCAGAACTGACGATATTTTACTCACTTTCTACATACTTAAAGACTGCAGTTCAGCCTCCGCCAGCATCCCATAAGGGGAAGCAGTCCATCACTGAGCATAATGGATCAAGAAATTTAAGTATTTGCCTTATAAAAGTGACAGTGACAAACCACACTGAGCCCTTCAGCAAGGGCAAATTGCTAGTCACGGTTGCGTTGGTAAGTACTTAAGGAGCAGCCTACATTGTGCTAAGCACTGTACAAATACGAGGCAGATAATGGGTCCTTTCTCAAAGACAAAATAGGGTCCAGTTTGTACTACAAAGATAGTATAAAGGACAGGCAGGGACACGCCACGTACCAGGAGAACTCTGCCGGTTCAGGGTGTAAAACATTCACATCCCCCTCACTGAACACTTTTATCAGTTAACAGAAGGTAGTTTTTCTCAGCTTTATGTTTGCTGCGACAGCAAAAAAAAAAACTGGCAGAAACCTCTTTCCCTCAGCCTGCCCAAGAGGGCTTTGCCAGCAGAGCTGCACACACAGAGCTGCTGTAGTAGAGACACGGGCTTGGTAAGACAGACGAAAGAACATGATTAACAGACTTCACTTAGAAAGAGGCCACGTCGGTTCCCCAATGCTTTAAACTGGCACTGACAGCAGGAAAGGAGCCGATTCATTGAAACAGGTGTAAGGGAAAGAGGAAGAGGGAAGAGGAAAGAGAAAGGAAGGCATAGCAAGAGAAAGGAAGGTAAGAGAAATAAAAGCTGGAGACAGCACGTAATCTGAGGCCAGGCCTGCTTGTGCTCTTATAAACTTTGTGTGGTGGCACATTTGTTATCCACCACGGGACTCATGCACAAGGATCAGAACCAGATCCACCCCATTACGTTTATTCCAATGAACATTTTGGTGCCAGCCTTTGTACTAATATGAGGTGGGGGGGGAGACAAAGAAAGAACTTTTGCTAGTTATCCACAGCAGAAAACACTTTTTCTGTTGATTCATCTCTCATGGGGCAGCCGCAGTTTCTGAATGACCTTTGAGCTGGAGAGCAGATGCTAGCCTTATGTGGCAAGAGCAGTCACTATGGGCATCGGCTTTGCGTGTTTCAGCAAGACACCAGCACCATTTGGGAAGGAGAGCCCACGCACAGTGATGTCCTCACAGCAGCAGCCCTCACATGCCCGTTGGCCACCTTTCAGACTCTCTACCTGGATCAGGTTTAAGAGGATGACTCACACTTCCTTGTGTGCGTCTAGTATTACTTGCACAGAAGGGTCATCCAGGCCAGCCAATATGACTGTGCAGAAATCATTCCTTCTCTTTGCCAGAAAGCGTTCCCAGGAAATAGAGGAAGATATAAACAAAATCCAGACCAGATTTTTTAAGAGTCATCCAATGCTACCAACAGTAGCAAGACCAGCCATCAACATTTACAGTTTGTTCTACTGAAGCCACACACAGCTACAAGGCAGCAATCTTCTTTGAATATATTTTACAGTAGAACATTCTTAACTGTCCCTTTATTACTAATGGGGAACTGTATCAAATTGAGCCAAGTTATAGAGAATTAAAGGGAGTCACAAATTCTCAGTAAGACAAAGCCTCATCTTTTTTTTTTTTTTAAAAACATAAGCTATTACTTATCATTTTATCACAACTTTTTATGTTCTTTGTATATTGTTCTTGAACATGAAATTATATGCAAAGTTAACCATTACAGAAGTTTTAATGTCTATCTAGTTGTTTAACTAGAAACATGTAGTTTTCTCTTATGTCATCATAGTTACCTGCAGCAGAGAATTTACATGTTCTTTAGATCAATAATTATTGAAGGTACATTCTTAGACCTAACTCTTTTCCAATAAATGAATGCCAAAGCTATTTGAGAGTAAGAGATAAGCCACCTCTATTTCACAGCCTCCTCAGTGATACTGATTCAGATCTCCTAGTGACGACATTAAAACCAGGATGAAAAGTCCTCTCAGTTTCACAGTAATGCACACTAGCTGTCACCAGGGAAGTAACACATTGTAAAAGCATACGTATAACCTTCACCAGCCACCGAGGGAATCCAGCAGATGAGTTCTGGCTGCTCAGAGCAGTGCTGGGAAAAGCCCTAGTTGCCATTTAGATCATCTGCCACCTCAGAAACACCAAAACACCCTGAAAGGATATAGGAAGCAGTACATCTTGATTTTCCATCAGATTCTTCTGATCTTCCAATGTCACTTATATGAAGGTCAGAGTTGGTTAAAAATAATTAACAAAAACCAACAGATGACTATTTTTAACGTCTGATAAGATTCTCAGTAAATAGGTCAAAATAGTAGTAGAGCTGCAAAGACCCCTTCCCCCTTTTTCTTGAGAAGGGGGAAATATTGAACAAGTTGAGCACTTAAACTAGAACATGAACCATTCGTAATGTTCAAGTACATTCCTAGGGAACTCGTGGTAACCACCTACTTAGTTTAAACCTGATTACAAACAACACAAGGAGTAAGAACTAGACTTTATCGTGACCAGTAGAGAGTTAGAAACATGTCAAGTGCTGCTACATCATAAGGCCAGTACATGGGAACTCAATGTGGGAAACAATTCAGAAAGCAAAAAGGTCATTGCAAAAAGTAAACAACTATGTCAACAAATAATCTTGCCAATTTCTAATTTAAGACCATAGCCATTGTTTACGGAAGTATTTTTATTAAAACATGATACTTTTTTTTCCATTCTCCTTCCACTGACATGCAGGAGTTATAGGACAGCATACATAACTACTAGCTGTACTGTGATAGATGTATTTTAGTTGAGTATGCTCTACTCTATGCTGAATATGCCTGAGTAGTTGTGGCATCCCTACGTGACACTAGTACCAAAACTATGATTTCAAATACCAACTAAAAAATAAATAAATAAAAAGTTACAATCACAGGAGGAAAACACCTTATAGACCAAATTATATATCACTACTGGTGCTTAAAAATAAGATAATTACAAGCAACTAAATGGCTATTTAAAACCCCAGACTAACGGGGGCGGGAGGAAGTAAGACTCATCACTGAGATACACTGGAAAGTTTGATTCTACTAGATGACAGACATGAGTTTAAGAAGCAGCAAAGCTGAAAAGCTAAAGATAGCCCAATCCACAGAACACCTGAAATACTTGATTGGCAACATGGTAGGAGGAGGGAAAACATATAAAAGCAAATATTAGACATAACAAGGCAGCAAAACAAACACAAGGCATCAGCAACTCTCTGTGGGTCTTTTTTTTCTCCCCAGTGCATCTATTAATGCATTTACATAAGCTTACGTTATTATAATATGTTTAATGTAACAGTACTAACCTCAGCTTGAAATTAAGCCTCATTATTTATCATTACCAGCAGGGGCAGTTGGGACCATACTTCTTATCACCGTCAGTTATTTCTCCTGTAAGACTGGAAGGTTATCTTTTTCTTCTCTGCGTGCCCCTCCCCCCCCTCCCCGCTTTTTGTTTTTTCTAAGCCAGCTAACTTCAGATTGTAACTTGGTTCCTTAAAAAAAAAAAAAAAAAAAAAAAATCCTGCTGACCAGGTTGACTATTATTCCCATTGGAGATTAACAGGTAAAGGGACGGATTTGCTTCAGTGCCTCTACCAGGTTCAGCTCTAGTGCCTGAGAAGGTCACACAAACACAAATACACAAACACACAAACACTCCAACAACTGGGATGATAACTGAGACCATGAATCAGAGTCAAACTCTATCCCAGAGCATCAACCAAAATCAGCAGTAATTACAGTCCGCATTACTATACCAAGCTTTGAAGCCCAGCAAGGGAGATGCTGCCCACACCCTGTTCTTAGACAAGAAAACAGCAGCAGTTGAGAGGAGGGCAGAAAACTGGCAATTCTCATGCTGTAGCTGAATCTGGAAGAGATCGTGAAATGCTTTGTGTTACTGCTTTTATGCTATAAATTAGTAATCCTTACCATCTCTCATAACCTATTAGAGAAGAAAAGATTTATTTTCCTGCATCTTGGTTAATTCACATCCTATTTGACCTCTTCTCAGAAGAAGGGACTAAGTAATCCAGTTAAGAAAAAAAAATTAGACTAAAAATTGAATTTTTCAAGGCCAGTTCATACAAACGCTAATTCTTTTCCACCCAGGTTGTTCCTCAGGTTAAGGCCAAATTTTTTATAAGTTTTGGCTATCTTTGAATGAGGTTACGTTTTACAGTTTAATTCAGCAGTGGAAAACAGCAGGAGCAATTAGACTGGAGAATACTTTACCAGTAGTCAAGTATTTTCTTGCTTGTGCCACAAAAACTGAACTGGAAAAAGGACTACAGACCATCTTAGGTGATGTCTCCTTGGACAGATAAAATTGCCCAATCAATCTTCTTGATCTCTCTTCTTGCATGACTAATACATTAAACTCCATAATTCTCCTTCCCCCAAAAAAATCCCTTCTGAAATGTCTTTGCCCTCAGGTATCTCGGGTCATGTGAAATTAATTATCTTGAATAGGTATGCTTTTGTCTTTAACAAGATTTATCACATTTGCTAAGAGTCAGCAGTGGAGCAGCAAAATGTCTTCAGAAGTATGGGGTCTGACATTTATTATTATGGCAAAACAACCCTTAGAGGAAAGGAGAAAATTAAGGAGCCAAAATGGTGGAAAAGATCTATACAGCACACCACCCAGAAAGTTAGATAAGACTTTGCAGTTAGAAATGAATTAATGCCTGGTATAATGGGGGAGGGACTGTTTAATTTTGAGATGCATATAAAGCCATCACATCACAAAGCTTACTCCAAGTACAGCTCACCAGTTTGCCTACTGCCCTGTCTTCTCTCATCTTTACTTTATTTGGTGTCCTTCCAGGGGAGGGGACCCATCAGAGCCCAGGAGAGGAAACGCAGAGGAGCCCCAGCACCAAGCATTTGCCCTCTCGCAGGCTAACCTGGAGCTCAGCCCTGGAGAACACAGTCCGCTCCCAAGCTGCACCTCAGCCTCTTCTTTGCTCTTTAACCCTAAACTGAAACACATTTTGGAAGACCACAGAGCAGGAGAGAGCTTAAGATGCTGTAAAAGTATGGGAGGTCTGGCTTTACCCACACTGACAGGTCCTAGCTCCAAGCCCTGTCAGTGCTGCAGGCAGCTGGCCAATGCAGATGTCCAGGCACCAGCACAGGACCTGGAGGATGAGGATCGTGGAAATACATGCAACAGGAATGCTGCAAATGCAGAAATAAGACATACAGTCTTCTGTATATAAGAAGAATGAAATTGAGAGCTTGGATTGGAAAAAGATGGGAGTACATGACAAAAAGGGAAGGGAGGCACAGCTCTCAGGCACGCAAGGGTTTTGAATGCATCTCCCAACACCTTGGAACAATGCTGCCAGCTGGCTCCCATTCAACAGCCACCCATACCCAAGACTTATGACCTGGCCAGGGGGGTGGGGAGGGAAATCCAGTGTCCTTTTCACTGACTACCACAAGCATCTCTGGGGTTTTATGTTCTTTTTGCAGAGCACAGCCTTCCTAGCAATAAAGTGTTTCTGCCATCCCTGTGGGAAAACTTCCCAAATGTAATGAAGACATGATTCTTTGGGGAAGAGGAAGAGTCTCAGTTTGCCCATGCTGGATCTGTGAACTTCCTCTAGAGTGACAGCACTAAGCTCTGACAGGCTGTGACAGATCTGACTCCATGGGTCTAAATTTAGAGTTAGGGCATCGTGTTTCTTGTGCTGACTCTGGGTCCTACCTGCCAAGTTCAGKAACAGTGGAAGAAGAGAGTAACCAATCTGAAAGCAAACTTGCAAAAGGAGTACCTTGGAAAATGGGAACACAAAAGCCAGCAAAGACTGACTCTGGCAAGGAGATAAAGAGAGGCCAAGGCTAGGACTGCTTAGACAAAGAGAGATGCAAAAATAGGACTGACCACACAAGCGTCAAATCCTGCAAGGGCTGGGAAGGTGAGGAGATGTAGAGTGGGAGAAGGGGAAAGGAAGGACAGACAGAGCAGGTCTGAAGCTTTAACAAGAAAAACTGGGTCTTGCTGGGTAAGCAACTCAGTGACAAAGACAGAAGTGGGAATGAAATAGGCAGGGCGATCAAAACTCCAGATTTGCTGGGATTTGCTGGGCAGGCAAGCTTTCTGACACAAGAGGGTGTACTGGTAAGGGCAGGGGGGGAAACAGGGTCAGAAAGTAGGAGTAAAGAAAACAGGGCAGAAAAAAAAACCTGTACTTGCAGGGTCTAAAGTGGGACACAAGATGCAACAAACCTATCAAGTCTTCTAGAAACCTTCTAGAGTTGCAAGTGTGAGTATCCAGCCACTATGCTACGTAATTATCAGCTGAAGTGTCAGAGGTCTGTATGATGGATCTAAGTGTCCCAGGCCTACTGTTATGCCACGCAAATAGATAGAGATTGAAACTATTTAGAAGTTTGGAGAAGTCAAAACTAGGGTTGATTGCAAAATCTTTGTTCACTCCCCTTTTACCTATGTGTAACAAATAACATATGGTTAATGGAGCAGTAAGTTATCCTGTGGACCTGAATTCAAACTCTACTTTCAGCCAAGAGTTCCCCTGTAACTAATCAGAATCATTTAAAGCACAATTTTACAGGTAATCACTAACTGTGTGCCAGATCAAGAGACTTCCCTAGATCATTAAGCCCAGTCCTTGCTGACACAGGCATCATCTTCTTGAAGTCCCTTCTCTATGCTGATCAAGCTCCAACTGAAAACCTACTAGATATTTTAGATGGTTTGCTTGAGTTTGCAGAAGAGATGAACCCTCTGAGCTCTGTCATAAGGCTCAACAAGAGCTCTGGTTTATATGAAGATATTACAGAAATGTCAAATCCTCTGGATAATCTAGCCAAAGTCTCAGAATGGGCAGTCAAAATTAGTAGTTACTTCTGATATTTRCCTTTATTTGCAGTGGCTGTAAACATAGAAGATAGTACTTCTGCATCGCAGAAAGGTGTTCTGAAAATATATCCTTAATACTTATGAACTGCTAAGTATTAGTGAAAAAAACAGTAGAAAGGGATAAAGGGATAGAAAAAGGATAGAAAACACAATTTTATAGTGTTTGAAGAGTATACATTAACTATCCATGCAACTAGATGCCTTAATTGGTGGGCTATACCACAGGGAAATAGCTAAATCTGACTCTTGAAATTAGACTGGACAGGGCAATGGAAAAACATACAATAAAGAAAAACATCACATCAGATACACTGAAATGCTCTGTACCGATATTTATTTGAATGCAAACTTCCCTATTGGTTAAAGCTTGGTAAAATATACTACTTATCTAACAATTTTTATTCCCTTTAATTTTAACAAAATATCCTTACTACACAACCATCATAGGCTTGTGAGTTGTAGTGCATACAGCTCTGCTAAGGTAAAGATTTCTACAGCAAGCACTGAGGTTTGGCTGAGTACATTTATTGACCTTAAGACTCAATCCACTTTAAATGTGCTTGTACCTTCATTTCAAAAAATATGTGCAAATAAGATGCATTTTTTTCTAGCACAGTTCAAATGAAGATTGCCCCATCCTTGGAAACATTCAAGGTCAGGTTGGATGGGGCTCTGAGCAACCTGATCTAGTTGAAGATGTCCCTGCTCACTGCAGGGGGGTTGGACTAGATGGTCTTTAAAGGTCCCTTCCAACCCAAACTATGATTCTATGATTCTAAGAGCACAAACACAAGTTACTGTACTGTGAACTACAGCAAGAACTTATATCTCACTGAATAGGTGCCCAAAGGAGATACAGGTACCTCACAGCATACTCGAGAGACTTACTGTGTTTCACTCATCTACCTATTCTCTGATGAGAGAAGGGCAAGATATTGTTCTCTTTCTAGATCCTTTATAAAACCCTATTGAATTGATTTAAATCAAGTTCAGCAATTTTGACTATATTATGCAATTTCAATTTTAGGACTTTTGTATGCCAAAACAGTTTATAGAGGCTCAGCTGTTTACTTTTTATTTATGTGTTTAAATGAAGGGCAACTACAATATAATTAATGTGGAAGGACAACCAAAATTCTTGGAGTGAACTTTGCAATTCCATACAAAATTCCTCAGTTACCATTCTGTTTTCTGCAATGTAAGTCAGATTACATTTACCCAACCTCTAAAATATATCTATCCTACTAAGCAGCTGAATCAATCGAGCTCACAGAAAAGGAATTTTAAACAACCCAAATGACTTGGTAAATGCAAAAACTTCAATAAGATTGAAATCAGTCTCTTTACATTTTCAAGGCACAGTTGAAACTAGACTTTGTTACATGAGGTGATTTCTACTTAACACCAGCAATTTCCTTGCAGTCTGAACATGCCAGTCTTCATAAATCTGGTTCTTGGCATGACAAAGTAGCCATGCTCAAGTTTGAATTGGACACACAGTAGTCAGGAGTATGTCCTTTTATACGAGTCTCATTAATCATTAACATGGCTTTCATAGCTTCAGGTAGTTTAATGGGCCATGAAGTTACAGAGTTACTTCAAACCCAATGAGTATCTGAACATACCCTGTGGCAGGGAAATCCAGGCGCTAAGCAGATCTGTCTGAATGCATAGTATAAAAGGAAAAGCCACTTTATAAAATATATCCATGGGTGTACAAGCATAAGGACTGAAAACAATTTTACCTATTTCAATACAATGTCCATAACACATACAAACAAGCCACATAGCACATTCTCAGTATCCCTGTCATTTCCGTGTTCATGCCATCTTTATGCCAGGGTAAGTCTCTACAAACAGGCCATCCTTTCTCACCATGTTTTCACTCCTTACATGATCCTGCCCTGCCTAACCCTCCTCCCACAGGACCATCTTTCCTCTTGGCAGCAGTCAAAAGCAGAGTGTAAAGCAACCAGTTACATGTACACACTCCTCCCCTAAAGAGCAAACTAGCCAAGAATGCATTGGATAAAGAGTGCAGGATATCAGCTTTCAACCAAAACAAACCTAAGCCAAAGTGAATCAACCAAGGCCACAAGCCTTGCATTGCCCAGTGTCCTGTTGCACAGGAAGGGAAGGAAGGTAAAAATTTCTTACTTTGCTGACCGAGAACTTCAGAAGGGCAGCACTCCAGAGGCAGCCATTCATTGCTATAGCACTGTCGTTGCTTTATTTAAAAAAAAAGAAAACAAACCAAACACCCCCACACACCCTTCCTTCTATATTTATATCTACTTTCAGGATTTCACATGCATGCCCCTTTTCATTAACAGAGTGAAAACTAGTAGTTATCCCGCTTCTTGCGGCACTATACTGGCTAGAAAAAGTCCATGAGTTTTCTGATAATAGCCCAGGTTCCTTCACACATTCAAACTATAAAGTAGGGAAACTTCCCACAGCCACCACACTCATGGGCAAACTGTCATTTTTCACTATCAGCAAAACAGCATAAAAAGCAGGCTTTAGATAGCATCCCAAAACAACCACCACTTCCTTTCTCATCCCAAAACACAAAGCAAGATCCTCAGTAAGTTTCAAGTCAGTAAAGAGAATTAAAACAAGAAATATACAGCATGAGAGCCAAGGAAAATTCAAAATGAGCAAGTAATTATACAAAATTTCACAGTCAAGACTCAAGTAGCAACACCAGGTGGCTTCAACTGGAGGTATGCAGAGTCTTTTGGATGAGAAAAGCTGGCTCAGCAGCACTGAGAGTAAACACAGTGACTAAGGTTCAAAATCTGTTGTAATGCACTCAGAAAACTGCATATAGAAATAAACTGTRTAAAATAAGAGGACCAAAACCCAGACAGACACCACCATGCAAATAATTGTATTTTAATATATTAACAAATAGAATCCTTCATTTTTTCTTAAACAAGACATGTAGTATCAAATGTTTATGTGCATGGGGAAACAGAGAGGAACAAATATTACAGTATTTTATCTGTTTTCATTACACATTTTGACACATTTTACTAAGAGTATTCTATAAGAGTAAGAGCAAAGTATATTTAACCAATATTGTTCTAAACAGTGAATCAAACAAAAAGTTGTACTTTCAACCCAACATTACCTTGGAAAACCGAGCATTTATCCATTTTGTAAAGGTCTTTTTCTGTACATCATTGTGTTCATCTGGAGAGAGAAAATAAGAAGAAAACAACGAGTGAAAACGCATTCTTCTTAATCCTMGATTGCTCAAAACAGGTCATATTAAACACTATCCTGACTCAGTGGGAGAATTTTTTGCCAAATCTGTCAATAAAGCTGTTCAAACCTCTACAAGACTTTGGTACTTGCAGAGCCACACAAATGTTTCAACTTTGCAGCTCCTTTGCATTAGAATCAGTCTCAGTCTCACAGCATCTCCTGGGCAGGATACCAATGCATTAAATTCACAGGCTTCCCATCTGGTGAAAAGCAACCTATGAAACCACAGGCTTTTAGTCAACAGACTTTGTCAACACCTTTTTGCCTGGATGCATTACTCCAAAAGCTGCTGAGGTCCTTATTCAAGCTTCTGATGCAGATAATAGCCTCCTTCAGTACAAGGCACAGCAACTGCAGTAGCAAAGCTGCTGGAATAACCCTTGAAGCACTTGCATCCTTACCCACCCTCAGCCTGATTTTGCACCTGGGTTAGGAACCATGTTAGTGATCAGTCACAGCCAAGTTCAGCTAAAGTGGGGGAAGGGCTCAGCAGCCCTTCCTTTCAGATGCCCCTACTGGTGTGGCACCAGAGTACCACCACCTAGGGTCCAGGAGACAACCAGAAGGACCCAGCAGGACAAGGAGGAAGGACAGGCAAGCACCTACAGGTCAAAGCAGAGGGAGGAGCAGTGGCCTCCAGCTGTGCAGAGAGAAGATAGCTTCCCAGGTTGTTTAAGGAAGCCATTTGGGAGTCACCTGCAGTTTTACAGAGTCTGTTCCACTAAACCAGGCTGAGTCACCTCCAGCACAGCTCTGCCCGTATCACAGGATACCTCTTGGGTAAATTGCACTGAGCAGTGCTAAGGGCAAGACTACGCCTCATCACCTGCACTTAAATGACAGTGAATTACCTGCTGACAACAGACCAGGCAAAGGAATTTGGCCCACCATGGATTTTCAGGCCTGCTTGCTGCAGCCAAGAAGAAAAGATACACATGCAGCCTGTGAAAGGCTTTAACATCCAAATCCATGCTGCAGACCACAGCCAAGGCAGGGAGTGCCTTCCACCGGGCAAACTCAGTCTGACAGCTGTCGCCCAGATCATAATCTCCAAGAGGCCTTCAAGACTCCATGAGCTTCTTGACAGACCAGCCCAGAGATATGCTTCAGGCACCCACACCACGCCACTGCCCAGGATGCTCTCCTGCAGAATCTCTCGGTGACAGCTGGCACTGATTTTTCCAAGCCCCTTACCACAACAAAGCATACCACCATGGTGTTCAGACCATCTGTCCCTGCACTAGGATGAAGCCATAAAGATAACTGGATTGAAACTCAAATGTTCCACTTCATGAAATCATGAAAAGGAAAAAAAAAAAAAATTATATAGTCTGAAGAGAAATCAGATTATGATTAAAAAGACGCCATTTAAAAGATCATACGCCTCAGACAGCAGCAATTGAGACTGTTGTACAGTGAAGTTTTACCTACAAAGTCCAGATGTTTATAAAAAAGAAGTCACAGAATAGTACCAGAAGATTCCTTAGGTAGATGACCTCAAATTTCCTCTTTCTTGCCCAACATGTGTCTGAAACTGATGCCATCCACATCTAATATATTTAGCCACAGATCTGTTACACATGGGCTACTGGAGCAGTGGAACAAACAACCAGGTGTTTTTTACCTAACAGACATGAACAAGGAATAGCAGTGGCTAAGGCTCAGTCCAGACAAGAGAAGTCACATTGGTAAGAAATGAGATGTCAGCACAAAAGACTTAATAAGCTTTATTCAATTTAAAAATAAAACCTCAGTTCTGGGCTCCTTTTAGGCTACAGCTGAAAAACCTGCTTACAGCATGGCAAAGAGTGCACGTCTGCTGCAACGTGGCAGCCAGCAGCCATTATTTCACCCTTCTGTGCTTCTCCTCTTTGCCATCTAAAGCTGATCCAATGTAGCCTACTCCTCAGTCACACCTCAAGCTCAACCAGAAATCAGATGGCCCAATGTAGAAAACGATTTTTCTCAAACAGCTTCAAGATACCTACAGTGCATGCACAGCAGGCCATGCTTGAAACATCTCATTGAAATTCAAGGGATTGTTCTGCGGGAATACTATTACCCAAAAGATCTCATTAACCCTGCTCTCTTCCCTCAGTGAAATAGAGCACCTTGCCATCAAAGACAGATAGGATCTACCAGCAGGATACTCGGTGCCAAGTACCCATCTCACAGGAGACTGACAGGGTCAAGATTTAAACTCCAAATATACTGAATATATTTACTGAATATATTTTTTCCCTCCAAGTGTTTTGTTAGGTAACAGGAACAGACTAGATTATTAACTGCCACTGTTGGGCCAAAAAGCTAGCTTTGTACAAAACTCAATCCCAGACTCTGTCCACCTCTTGATAATGTTCTCCATTTATATTAATTGCAAATACTATTGTATTGAATGTACTGAGATTTAAACATCCTTCCCTCTCTTTAAACATCATTCAGTAACCTTTGTCCCTTTTATGCCAACACCCCCAAGCACATACTTATGTACCAGGACGCTTTCCTAAGGCTCGGTCTGCCTTTTTCCTTCCCTAAGCTTCCCTATGTGAGAATCAAGAAGAGTAACCCCAAAGTTTGAGGTCTCACATTCTTTTAATGTGCTTACTCCTTAAGATGATAAAGGCAAAGCATGGAGAGAGGCCAAAAATAGTTGTATTGACTGTGTAAAAGGATAACAACAGTTATGAAAAGGGTCATGGATGTAGAAATCCTGTGTGCTCGGAGTTCTACAAACCCCAGTCTTGGGGCGCTCAGCCCCTTCACAAGCACACGCATGGCAGGAGGTGACAGCTTTTCTCAGCATTACACCAGCTTCAGCCTGCCAGGACTCCATCAAGCAGGCCTTGTGCCTACAGCTGCTCCTCCCAGACCTCAGGTCCAGGTTGTGTAAGTGCTCATGCTATGTGTGCTGCAGTAGCATGTGTGACATTTACTAAAAATCCAGCCCTTTTTCCTCTCTTTTCAAAAAGACGGTTTCCTAAGGAGGGGAAAACAAACTAACAAACCAAAAAACACATGACTTCGATAAACACGAACTACTTAGTCTTTAACAGAGACAGAAAGAATATGAATGTATATACCCCTACTATCTCTTCAGTATCAGAGCATCCTTTCTATTTCAGTTAAGCAAGGAATCAGAACCCCCACGACTCACCTTCCCAAAACATTCTGCTCAGTTATAAAACCCATAGATGACACTTGCCCAGTCAGGYTATGCTTTCCTGTTTGCTTTACAAAAGCCTCTGAAACTAGGATTTCTGCAATTGGCCATTATAGCTAAGGTTGTGTCAAGCTTTCTGCTATAAATCTCTGGAAATAAATTTGTAACTGAAATCCTGGTGCTTTGTTAACAAGAGTGACAAGTTATTTTATCCTTCAAATAAATTTTCTTTAGATTCATATGAGTCTGTAAAGCTAACCCCCGGAGGCTGACATTATAATTTGGATAACAAGTTAGCCACATTCAGTCAAAAAACAATACTACCATTCAGTAAAGCACACGGTACTCCAGCCAGTAAACTTCTCACATGAGACATTAAAAACTTCAGCAAGTCACAGCCCAGCGAGAAACAAATTCACCAAGTTGCTAAACATTTGTGTTTCCTTTCACACCGCTGCAGCCTGACAATAAAAGCCAAGGACTGACTGGGGGCCAAATTCTGCTTCATCACCTACCGACTGTTTCCTCTGGCCAACATGGCTCTGCCTGCCCTCCAGTCACTTAATGGACTTGTAATGGCCAATGTCAGAACAGTTTGTTCCTTTAAGAGGAAATAAAAAGAAACCTAAACACACACACACACACACACACACACAGAATTAAACTCTTGTGATTACAACAGAGAGAAGAAAAGCTTCCTATCCCGGATGCTTGTTTGCTGAAGCCTGTTTCTGTTATACAACGTGATGTATGTCCATGCAACTGAAGTATGCTCAAAACAACTGGCTCTTTTGATCAGATGCCCACCCTGTGTCCTGGCATTCAGTCACCCCCAGGAGCTGTTTTTATAGCCTTACATACCTCCTCCGTCCTCAACGTTGTCCCTTAATTGTATTGGGGCACTTTGAAACTGCAGTTCAAGTCCAATCTATTACCTTGTGAATATCATGTTCAGGAGCAAAAAGGAATCTAAATGATCTAAAAATAGAGGTAATAACAAAAGCCTCACCAGACTGTGGTTTGTCCTTTACTCAACCTCTGCTTCACACTGGGAGCCAGCTTTCTTATTTTCCCAAAACGCATTACATGCTTACATGACAGAACTGTGTTATTTAGTTTTTGAAAGACAAAAGTTATCACACCCAAAACAGCTGGCAGAACAGCACTACAATGAAAGTGCCCTGGAGAAGCGCACAGACTAGACTGGCAAATAAARTACAGAAATTGCCCAACCATTCCAGCACAAGTTACCAAGGGTCATCTCACATTTTAAGACTTAAATTTGCCTTCCCCACCTCATTATTTAAGTTCTCAGCAAAGGAATTTAGAAATAAAAGAAGGAATTAGCCTGTGGGTTTCAATTAAGACACTTGGAATGTAACGAAGTTAGAAACATCCCTTTGCCTCAGCCTTTAGGCAAGCAAGAGTATCTATCGTAGATACCGCCCCACCCAGGACTAGCACACGTCTGAAACCCTGACAACGTTAACAAAAAGAGGGGAAAGTTTTGTATTCTTGGGTACAGGATTTTCTGGATAGAAAAAGCATTTTGAAAGTAACTATCTTTTTGTCAAACTCAGATTAATTCACATATAAAAAGACATAAAATAAGCATCTAAAATTTGAGCATGGAAACCAGCGTGGTTTTTATCCCCACTAGCAAGAGGCAAAAAGCCAAGCAAGCCACAAAGCACCAGAGATCGTGACCACCGAGCTCACAGAAGAACCTCTGATGCTCATGAGGACTACTGGACCCTGACTTCATTAACACAGAATAATCTTTATCAGCAGCCCTGAGGTTTTGGGTTGGGTTGGGATTTTTAAGGGGGAAGGGTGTTGGGTTTATTTTAAAGAAACAGAAAGCAAAAGTTAAGATTGTTCCGCAGATCCTCTCTTCTCTTGCAACACCATGGTAGAACAAACGGCTCCAGCAACAAGTAATTCACTTGTAAGCTTTCACCTTTGCACTGCAATTTTAATTTCTGCAATCAGTGGCAAGCACAAAGTTTTCCTTCATTCCTTCTCCTTCCCTCTCCATCAAACTTCAGCAGCTGGGCAAAAACACAGTTATATTAATAGCCTGCCTATAGCAACTGCCACACAAAATGCAGTTGCCCAAATTGTAAGTTCTCTGTATAGACCAAACTATGAAATACGAGAGAGAAAAAAAAAAAAAAAACCACACACAAAAAAACCCAAAAAACTCCAAAAACAAAACAAAAACACACCAACACAAAAAAAACCCTGCACCTCACTCCCTAGTGTTTCCCAACAGCAGACACCATCAAGAACAAGACACCACAGACGAGTAATGAGGACCACCCCCTGGTTCTCACTGAAGTGTGCTGTGAGTCTAAGCTAAATTGTATTTACTTCACAATAAAAAAATCCCCCAGCAACTGATAACATAGAAGAAGGCATCCTCACAGCTGAAGCAATATTAAAATAGCTGTTTCCATACCCCCCATCAAAAGCAACCTAACACGCCACACTGCTGGTCTCAGCACATTGGAATGATGTTTAAAAGGAAGCTAGAGAGAACAGCAAGCTCTCAGGAGACAGAAATAATGCTGCGGCACCACGCACCAGGCCTGAAGACCCATGCTGGTCAGCCAGTGACCCTGCTGTTTTCACAGGACAACAATGCAAAACCATGAGTTGGAGGGAAAGTGTCCCGACACCTACGTGGGGATGCTCTGGAGGGTCACCAGGGCCCGTCAAGCCTGCATTTCGCTCCAACAGCCTGCAATGGCTCCCTAACATTTGGTCAAACCAAGCAGCATCAGCTCCCAGTGCAAGACAGCCCTGGGAAGCCTTTCTGTGTGATACAAATACGTTTGGGCACATATTTCACAAACTGCCAGTGATCATGCACCAGGGTTTGAGGCTGGAAAACTTCCTGCCAAAATCTTTGGTTAAAGCAAAGGGTTTCAGCTATCAGCAAGTGCA
>JAYKAV010002944.1:2811120-2865888 GCA_035582835.1 Phoebastria nigripes | reverse complement strand
GGGGGGGGCGGGGAAGAGGAGAAGTAAAGGTATCAAATACCTCTATGATGATAGAGAGTAGATTGGATTATATGCGTCCCGTAGATATCAAAAGGACAAACTTGACCCACAGGGAGAGGAAGATGCCCTCGCCATCTCCCTGAGGTCCCAATCAACATGACTGGCAGATGGAAAGAGAAAAGAAAGGCAGATAACTCCTGCCCAAAATCTGGTGATTAAGATGTTTTTAAGTACACAAATGGGAGGGCACTTAAAGAGATAGAGTAAATTTACAGACGCAAAAGATAGGAATCACAATACTAGATTTACTACAGCTCATTTTGTTGTTATAAATGCAGATTATGTCTTTGCATTTCTGAGCAGTTACAAAGAAAACAGAATTGCTTTCCACAAGTTGGTGTTAGCCATCTGCTCTTTTTTTTCTCTGCCCAAATTAGAACTATTATTAGGCTCACTTGCATTTGTGGAGGTGATTCACGGGATATAAGGTCAGAGGGATCATTGTGATCATCTAGCATAATCTCCTGCATAACACAGGAGCCGTCCCCACAAAAAGCCTATCTGCACACCAGAAGGAAGCAGACACACAACAGATGTCAGAGACCCTGCACAGGCCCAAGTAAGCAATATTGCTTGGGCAGAGAAGGAAGCCAAGCCATAAATGGTATATATGTAAGTATCTCTCTCAGCTAGTTATGGCAGAGTTTCAAATCAGGCAGACATCACAAACAACCTTGTTTGAACATCTTCAGGAAACAATGTTCATGGTACAAAAGACGTAACGTCATTTTCCACATATGATTATGTCATACTCTGTGGCAAACTTCCTTAAAAAAAAAATCTTACACATAGGAGTAAACTTTTTCTAAAGTTTTCAAAATTGACTGGAAAAGCAGACCCAATGCAGCAGAAGGAAATGCAGTAATACCCCAGAGACAACTTTTCACAGGTACTGTTAGAGATGCAACATATTTCATGCGTTGCTCTGGCCAGAGCTCCAAGTTTGTGTCAGACTGAGAAGGCTGATTTGCTACATGCAATAAGGACAAGGGGCCACATTTTAGATAATTAAAAAAAACACCAGACTGGAGAGATTATTTTGTTTTCTGTGACAGGCGGGTAAAGACAGAGACACTCTGCAAAGTTCTTATTCGCAACACTGAACTTCTGCTCCCTCATATTGCAGAGTCTCTTTTATCCCAACTCTGTTCAGCCAGAGGTTTTCCTACCTTCCTTTTCTAAACACCCAACGCCTGCAATCCCAAATCCTCCTCATCCCCTATTCTCTGTCTTCTCATTCCCAAATATTAAAACCTTKCCTGATCCATCCCTTCAGAGCTGCCCATCTTTTTCCCAGGCTCCTCCATCCATCTCTCCCCACGTTGTGCCAAATCTCCTTCCACCACAGTCCATCATCATTCCTGCTCTAAACCTCTCTAGGTCAACAGCTTTTCCTTATGCAAATAGAAACCAGTTCCTGAGACAAACTAATAATACCTGGCTCCTACATCTTACTACATGCTCCAACTTCCTAAGTAGTAGATTAACAATGCTTGGCTTCCTATATATCAGTATATGCCCCACCAGTGCCAGCTCCTCCCCACGACTTTTCTGGCCTCTCACTGCAAGCTCCCACCCCAGCCCAGCACATAAGGTACAGGCCATAGGTAGCTGGGTATGCACCAGATTGTACCTCATATGCAGACGCTGAGTGGCCATCCACCAGGCAGCAGGAAAGACATCTATACATTTTTTTAAAAATTTCTTCTTTAGTGGAGACACTGCGTTCAGGGCCTCCTCTTCCTCCAGCCACTGATTACAGCCTCCTCTTCCTCCAGCCACAAATAACCTGTAGTTATTTGATTAGCTTTATGACACAAAAACTGGATTAAATTTAATCCAAATTGGACCTGTTTTGCGGGGGGGTGGGGTGATGGAAAGACAAGCATAATCAGAGTATCCTACTTTCCTCGTGAAAACAGATTAATCAGATTTCAAAAGAGTGTATGCTGTTAACATATTTTAAAAATTACATAAGTGCTATTTAAATGTTTCTGCAAGTTAACTAAGTACCTCCTGATACAGACCATATAGGTACTATTTCAGTGACAGCAGCATGCAGGCTGGAGTTATTTAAGAACAAATGGAATTTATAACCCCATGGAGTTTAAGTCTTTCCTAGCAGTCCAGTATACAAGACATTTATAACATAGCAACTTCAGCAGTTGGGTTATGCAAAAATCAAGGTATTAGTTTTGTGGGTTTGCCTCAAATTTCTGATAGTATTTAGAAATCTAGTCTTAAAACAAAAAAATAGCACACATACAATTGTATTTCATCCATGGAAGGAAATTAAAAAAAAAAAAAAATTTTCAAACTTTCCAGTGCTAATTAACTCAGAAATTAAGAAAAGAGAACAGTAAAGAAGTTTCTTTAAAAAGCCATAATGCTCTTTGTCACTTGGAACAAGATTTCTAGACACCCAAAAAAACCCCAAACACAATGAACATGTATATTTTACATATATGTTCAATGTTATATATACATTGCAATTTTGTAACTTTTACAATCACTACAATATCAATAAAAGTCTTATAGCACTTTCATACAAATGCCTCAAGCCATCTTACATGTATTAAGCAAGCTTCACCACGCATATGAATCCCCCACTCTTCGCATTGCTCCCAAGAAGTTTAGCAAACTTTTGCATTAAAGTGTTTTCACAGAAAGTACAGCATGGCAGAGGTCAGAAGGCACCTATGGAGATCTAGTCTAGTCCAACACCCCCAGTCAGAGCAGGTTGCCCAGGGCCATGTCCAGTCAGGCTTTGAACATCTGCAATGACAGAGACGCCACAACCTCTCTGGGCAACCTGTGCCAGTGTTTTAAGTATAAGTGGAATCTCCTGTGTTTCAGTTTGTGCCTATTGCCTCTTGTCCTGTTACTGGGCACCGCTCAGAAGAGCCTGGCTCCATCCTCTTTGCACCCTCCCTTCAGGGATTTATAAACTTTGGTAGCATCCCCCAATCCTGATCCTTCTCTTCTCCAGGCTGACCAGCCCTAGCTCTCTCAGCCTTTCCTCATAGGAGTGATGCTCCAGTCCCTTCATTGTCTTAGTGGCCCTCCTCTGGCCTCGCTCCAGTATGTTCACCTCTCTCCTGTACTGGGGAGCTCAGAAGTGGACCAAGTACTCCAGGTGTGGCCTCACCAGTGCCGAGTAGAGGGGAGCATGTCCAAGAACATGCAGCATGTTCATGGTAAAGAAAAGGAATGAAAGAGAAAGGAGGCAAGCTCCTGTTTCACAAACTTGCCAGCATCTAAACCTCATCAAGTCACTTGCTGGAAAGACGCTCACTAACACAATTTCACTTAACAGACTATGTACTGGAAAGCTTCTACACTTTTCTGTGGCCAGCTTATAACCATAGACTAACACATTTCAATTCCTCACAGTGAAGACTCACATCAAGTCAGGTTACTCTTATGAATCCCTGGACAGGCAACGCTTGGAAGACAGAAGCAGGGGGGAAGCAAACCCCAAATACAAAGTATTCCTCAACTCAAACTGTTGCATACTGACCTCAGCAACAAAGTTGAGCCCAGTCTTTATTTGCCTATTTGATTTCTGTAAAGTTTTAAAAAGCATAAGTTGTTTATTTTGTTTCCAGACAGGTTAAGTCTGAGCTTCATTAGCTATTCCATTATTTTGTCAAGGATCAGAGTCATGCTGATGCCTGTAAATTATTTACCTCAGCCTATTAACCTTTGTCATTACTAAGATGAAACCTGAAAGATAGGTTTAAAGAAAGCCCCTAAAATTCACTTGGTGTAGTGGTGCTCTAAACATAAAGGAGAAGAAAGCAAAAAGAATGAATAGGACGACCGAAGAATTTAAATCCAAAATATTTGTTAGTGCAAACCACACCAAATACTCTCATTTCTATCCCTAAAATACTCCAGCAAGTTCACTACAGAAACAATCACCATAAGTTAACCTGCTCTTAACTTCACACGACCTACCCAAAGTACATTAAGTGTTTTGTACCATCACTGATCCCTAGTGAGGAAGATTAAGCGAAAGGCAAGTCCATTTCTTGAGATAAATTGAATGTTTCATTTCCCAGCTGCATTCCTTTGCTGGCTGAGGAAAAGAAATATTGCACCACTGGGGAAGGGGGAACCTTTGTGCAGAAAAATGTGATAAGCAAAGCTTTTAGCACTCTGTCTATGAAGAAATTACTATTCTTTCTCTAAAGGCAAGAAGAAACACAATCATAAAGGTGTCTTACCCAATTCTTGTATTTAGTGAGACACCTTAATGAAGAAAGAATAAAGGAGAAATTGGAGTAAAGTATTATGAATGGTCCCTTCTTATAGCTTCTGGCAAACATGAGAATTTTCTTTTGTCATTTGATCAGAACAGCAGTAAGTCAAGGTGCTGCTAGTCCTATGTCCTAATTAAACTCACTTTTCCTTCCCTGGCTTAGTCATTAATTAGGCCCCAAAGTTGAACCCCCTCCCTGATTAACTGCTCTGGAAGTACATAAATTCTGTTTGACAATTGCAGGATAAATACCTGGAATGCATTAAAATAGGTATTTATGCAATCTAGCAAGCCACTGATGACCGTCAGTATGAGCCCACAGAAGACTTCTCACTTCAGTACAGAAAGCTCCTTCAGGACGTACCACTCCAAACAGCATGACCAAAACTGGAGAAGATACAGGAACAGAGCAGTCAAAAGGATAGCCAAAGTTCAAAGCCTGTCAAGACTTTGGCAGAACCTGAGCCAAGGGATTTCAGCAGCCAATTGTGTAGGCAAAGGATTACATATACACATCCCAATCCCTGTGCTTTTATTATTTAATGACCAACTTTCAGGAGGACTGTGATGAAACCTGTGCAAATGTGGGGGTTGAGTACTGCCACTCTAACACATCAAATGGTTTTGTGAGGGCATGTGAAATTTGGAGCAGACACATCACCTTTACCTTCCTAGAAACTGGATGTGCAAAAAGAAAGATCACCTAATGAAAGCAGATAATTACAAGTCAGATTATTACTGCTGCCTCTGGCAACAACTCTGGTAGATCAGTCATACTCACAGGTGTAATCCTGTCCTGGGTGCACTTTTGGAAAGGGTTCTTGCACGCCTTCCCAGTGCTAAGGAGTCAGGCACCATGCGGGCTCAGGATTCACAGCCCTTGCCCAGCAGGCAGCTGCCCAGCTGAGGCAGCTGAAGAGCTTCAAGTCCCTGACTTTGTTTCTCCGAAGGCCAATGTCCCTGCAGCAAAGCAGGTGGTGGTTGTGCCTCTGTGAGGCTGGAGTTTGCAGCCTGAATATTGCAAGCCTGAGTACCAAAATTAATGACAGTAACCACCACTGAAAGCAAGACAAATGAGGGCACTAGTATAAGTGGGCTAAAAAAGCAGAGACAAGCTTATGGAATGAAGAGTCCACAAAAAGATGGATATAACTTATGGCTGAAGAAATCCCTGAACAGCAACCACTGGAAAGTAAGGTATATTAGAGGAAGCACCACTGAAGATGTGCTTATGGAAGAAGTATAAGTACRTGGTATCTAGCTGTGGACACCACCACAGGTACCGTGCCAGTCTAAACCCAGCACAGCCCTCCTTATGGTAATCCGCTCCCCTGAGCGACCACTGCTAAATCCAACAGGAACTGTGAACCCAAGCACCCAGGTTGAAGAAATGTAAGTAGCATAAACCAGTTCATCAAACCAACTTTGATGTTGAAACAGACAACACAGAAGATTATTAAGAGACTAGTTCAGTAACAATGTTCAAGACCTTTTAAAACCAGACCTGCGATGCAACTTTGACTTAACTAGATAGCAATGTTTTGAACTCAAGTGCTTAGGAATTTACCCCCAGACAGAAGTCCTTTGTATCTTTGAATGACCTCTAAAATGAAAACTAGCTTGCAACACAGGAAGAAACACTGTGAGGTTTAGCCTGAAAAAAGTTTTTACCACCAATGGGCATAAGTCAGCATCTAAACACAGATATATGCTATTGAGTTTTGCTGGCACAACTACATTGGCTTGGTATATGAAAAGTGTGCACGGACATCACTAAAAACAAAACCTCCTCTGGCATAGCCAAAGCTGTGTCAAAGAAGAGTTTTTGCTGGCTTAATTCACTAATTTTGAGGAAAAGAGTATAACTACATGGCAGATCAATTCTTTCTGCCAATAAGAAAGGGAGGCTATACAGCAGAGCAAAAACAAAATACAAAGTACAACCTCTGTAGCAGACAAAAGCATTTAATGCAATACAAACCGATCATTTCCTCAATTCAAAGATTTATCTTGAAACTCAGAGCATTTGGTCTGAGATTTTTAATCAACAAAAATACTTACACCTTTCCAGTGTCATACTGGATTAAAAGTAAGATCAGCACTTAACCTGCACCCCAGAAAAAGCCAGGACAAGATCATCATTGCTGGGTCACATAATGCAAGGGGGAATTTCTTCCAAGGCTTTCACACCCCCACCCTCACCCCACCCCAGAAAGAAAAATTATTTGCAAGTAGCATCAAATAATGTTTCTTACTATAAACAATTAGTACTGAACAAGTGTTTCCCAAATGTCCCAAAAGAAATACATGATATAAGCACAGCTAGAACAAGAGCTGTGCTTAAAGGCAGGGTTCAGTATGACATCCCACTCTGAGGTTGGCTGTTAGCACCTTATCTGCACATCCCCAGCTCTCCCAAGAGCCAGCCACGCATTAGTTTCTTCAGACCTGCCCATATAAATACTCCCAAGTACCAGCCAGCTCTGGTGAAGCAAAGCCCAATTGCTCCAACGCATTTGAGCAGGTTGCCAAGGGTCTGGACTAATGTGTAATTGCTCAGATGTGAAGGGTCAAATGAGGGAGAGAAAGGACACGGTGATAAGGCAGGGATGCAATCCCAGGAGCACGCAAAGAGACTGGCTCTTTATCAAAAGAAAAGCGAAACTCTTATGTAGTTCCCCAACAGCATTAAGAGAAACTTGCTTTCTATTTAACATGTATTTGTACTTCTCTAAGTGAGAAAGCTACTATAACAAATTAACTTCATACACGTTTACAAGAATTTCAAAGTCTCAGTAAAATGATGCACTTAACTTACGGCAAACTACAAAGCTGGGTAGTAAAAAAACCAATAATGCATTTCACACTCTTCAGGTTATGCAAATAGAAGTAACACCTTAACGGAAGTAATAAAAGGAAGATTATTATTTCTGAAACGTTAAAATAACATCACCATCACAGAAAGAACAAGTGGTTTGAACAGGGCGAAATACAACTACAAAATAGAAATCACAGGTAATCTCCTAAAGACAGCGTAGTCCTCACATGACCTGCCTTTTAGTTTTGAATCTTTAGGTTTGTATACTACAAACTAGGTGTGGGGAAAAAGTGCAGAATGCATCTAAAAAGTACTTTTAACTCAATTTTGGATCCTTTTCTACAAATGTAAAAGCAAAAAAAAAGGTTTACTTTCAACATTCTGCATTCTTAACTATCACAAGTAACTTCAGTACTTCTGCCAGTCTTACCTGCATCACACGTTGCAAAACTAAGAGCAATAAGATTGATATAATTTGCTAGAAGCTGTGACATTTCACTTTTTATTTTGCAGATGCACTCTGAGTTACCACCTGATCAATTCCAAGAGCACCACACACTGCCGTCTTGATTAAAAAAAACAACAACAATGACTTATAGCAGCTCTGGTCATTCTCCACATGTTCTTACTGCAGTAAGAGGTCAGAGAACCTTGACTAAGTACATATTAGCCCTGAATTAGCCTTTCACCAAGGTTTCTTCCCCAACCTAAATTCAGAGGGGCAGCACAATGAATCTGAACTAAAGAAGTTGCAGAGTATTCCATTGGCAGGCATTTTTTCTTAATCCTACTCAAGTTCACAGCAATGTGAAATTGCAGCGATACACAGATGTACACACTGGGCAAAAATCAGGTGATTACACTGGGTAGGGATAGTTAGTACTTTTGCCTTCAAAGACAAGCAGAGAGGAGGATATGACACATGAGATGTTCAAAAAGTCAGCTAGGGTCTGGCTGCTTTGTAATTGCCAAATACTTGTGACACTTCACAATGTTATCATGCCTGCAATTTAGTCAGGTTCCATTTCCCACCTATGTAGGTCTTTTAAATTGCTCTGCTTTAACATATCATCTTAAACCATTGTAATAAGAATACAGTTGAAAATCTTAAACAGCTTACTATTAAACAGCTATTCCAAGATTTTTCTACATCTGTTCCTTTGGACAACAGTCCCAAAAACTAAATCACAAAATCACTTAGTTTTTTAAGAAACACCACAAACATTTTCATCTACAATGCAATGATATAAGAAGTTTAACTCACATAATACGGATTAGATCTTCATATCTGAAGATCTTTGATTTAATTTGATGTCACCTACCACTTCTGATTTTCTACACTACTGCTATATTAACGCTACACTTTAAAAGTTAGAATATTTTGTTAACCAGAACACACAAGCAAAGCAGCAGTACAAAAAAGGAAATAAAACTTTTTAAGCTGCAGAGGAGCAAGGAAATGGGAAACGGTAGTAACGATGTATGGAAGGGCATATGAACTCGTGCACACGGCTGTCTGAAGCATCATGGAGCAAGCTGCAATACACTGTTCATATTTCAGATTGTCCACTGTTGACACATACGACCAATCTGTGACAGAAGTAGGATCATTTACAAAACCCAAGTATTCATGAAGCCTACCACATCAAAGTGGCAAGGAAAGAATTCCTGCAACCACACACACTTCTGCAAGCTGGTGTAGCAGGACCAAATGCATTTTGAATATCGCAGTCACCTACCTACCTGCTACTTGCTCAAACAGCACAAGAAATATTATCACTGTCCAATACACTTGGAAATGAAAATTCACATTTGAAGAGTAACTCAAGTGGCCAGATGCTACGCAGCCTTCCCTTTTTTTATACAGGTATTCTACTAAATATTGCTATCATCCCCCTCAAAGTTACACAGTCCAGCTAACAAGGGCTAAAAAGGCAGTATGGACTGGAATATTGCTTCCTAGCTTTATCCTCCAGCACCTTTTCAGTCCAGCTACGGACTGGCAAAAGTATTCTTGTGAAGCCGGTCATGCAGACTTCTGTTTGTTCAGAAACAGAATCCCCAAATTTTTTAGATGRCAAGTCAAAACTAAGTGAAAGGAAAGAGTGTAAAGGAGGGATCACCAGAGCACCAAAAAGAAGACATCTAAGGAGGCTAGAAAAAGGAACATATGTGAAGATTTTTGCTCTCAAAAGAATTAGCGTGACTAAGAGCTGACTTAGCAACCTATTATACTACTTTGAATTTTGGTACATTTAATTACAACCTTCTACATGCAAGAGGCTTATCTCCAGTCCTGCAGAGATAAGTATACAATGGAAAAAATAACAACTTGCCAAAGACTAAACAAATAAAAGCTCAGAAGCTTTAGTCTTGTCTATAATCAGAGTCACATTGTTCCACTCTTTCTATTCATGTCACAATGCTTCACTATTACTCCTCAAGTCTTTACATGGCTATAGAAAGGAACAGCAACGAAGGGTGACTACCAGCCTTCTCACCCTTCAAATGCAGGATGTCATTTGGGCTCGGTAAGGGAGCATTAGAAGATGACCCAGAACTCCAGCTGCCAAGGTGAACTACCTGCACCTCCTGGACACGAACATTATAGAAAAAAACATGGAGGTCTTCCAGAAAAGAATGAATTTCTGCCTTTTATTCTCTACTTTTAGCAGGGTGAAAAAAGCCATACAAGAAAGCAGTATGTGAGGACATGCAGTCTTGGGAGAGGAAGAAGAATTACAAAAGATTAAGAGCAAGCAAAGATGAAACATGGATGTTTGTATTTATCATATCATCTCCAACCCCGTGACACAAGTTCATCATCTGGATCATGTCAATCTCCAAACCACAGGATAGCAGAAAGGAATTTGGGGAGGGAGAAAGATGGAGACAGAAACCAGATACAAATTGCAATACAAAAATTTTAGAGTTAAGAGATAAATACAGAAATGTCATATTATAGTACCATCAGGAAGGAGTGGATGAAACAAGATCCTGAGAAATTGAAGAGATTTATCAAAGGACTTCAAAGAGGTACTTACACGTAACAGAAAAGGAGGAAAGATGAAGGTCACACACAAAAAACCCACCACACTATTAGCAATATCATACCTGAGCAAAGTTAAAAACACACACCACATCACTTACCTATACCAAGGAGCTTTCCCCCCAAAAAATGTTTACTTGACAACATAAGTTAGCATTTTGGATCTTTATGTTTTAACTCTTCCTCCACTGCATATTTGGTTTGTTTCTTGCAAAGGTGAAGGCTCAATAATTCACTTATGCTGGTACGAGAACATGACAGGGGAATGAATATACAAAGACAGAGAAACAAGAAAAAAGCTTCCATGATTTATTAGACATGAGAGAGCACTCTTCCACTGTAAAGCAGTCGATAATAAAACAAGTCAGTCAGAGATGATCTAGTTGCCTCAAAAGTCTTCAAGAGCTACTGCTAAGCCAGTAAAACGTTTCCCACAACACCTGTTGGTTTGCAGGTTGCCTGAGCCATTTTACAGGGACTTCTACCAACTCTAGCATCAACTTTGCCCTGCTCCCATGGACTACACTACAAAAAATAAAATGGCTACAGATTTATTCATAGTGCCACATCTGATTTTTAATTGAACTGGGATCAGTTGCTGCAGCAGGACTGCATGCTAAGCTACTGAACTGATGAAGACGACTTATTTTTCTAAATTCCTCCAGGCACTTATAATTTGTGTACACACTTGAATATGTTTGGTTCTGTTGTTTGGTTTTGGTGGTGGGTTTTGGTTGTTGGTTTGGTGTTTGTTTCTCCCCCCCGCAATGGCTAGATGATTTTTTTTTTAGGCTAGCCAAACAGTCTCCTACCTTACAGATAGAGCACCTTAACCCTGTCAAAACAATAGCTAATTATTTACCTGTGATGACTCTGCTGTGTATAATGTTCAAGGATATTCACTAAGACAAAGTTATTAGGACATGTAAGTTTTGCCACTGTGACCTGACTCACCCCCTATCACTCTGGAAAGTGCCAGTTTCGAGGCATGCAGTTTTGTGTGTGCTGCAGAGGGGACGGAAGACAGGGCAGCAAGCAGGAATAAGGAATGCCATGCCAAGACATCAGCAAAAGGGGCTAGAAAACATCCACTACTTCTGCTTATGCTGGCTGTTGATGCCATTAAAAACAGAGTAGTGTTTACACAGAACAGCACAACATTGCACTTGCTTAGCAGCTGATCAGGACTGTTTCCAAGATGCTGCAAATATTTAATGCAAGTCTGCTTGCCTCAACATGGGTTTTGTTTGTGTTTGTTTTAGAGTCACACACCATAAAGGAAGGTACAAGGAAGCATTGTCAGCCAAACCTTGCTCCCACAAGCATTAGCATATTTGCTAAATCATATTTTGAATTATTTTCTGATAAAGTTTGTTTCAGACCAAGAGTCTGTTTTTACCACCTGGAAATTTTTGGACCATAGGTTTTTCAGCTCATGCTCGTTGACTGCTGAGGGTTGGCTGCACACGTCTGCCAAGAAAAGCCAGCTTTTCTCACAACTAAAAAACCAATTCTATTTGAAGATGTAATTTAAATAAGCAGACTTTTTCATTCCCACTAGAGGGCAAGTATTCAGGAGTGAAGGAGTAAGGTTGAGCCTGGGAAGAAGGGGAGAGGTAGGGAGAAGGTGTTTTAGTTTTTGTCTTTCTTTCTCACCTTCCTATTCTATTTTAATTGTCAATAAATTAAAAACATTTTCCCTCAGCCAAGTCTGCTTTGCCCATGATTGTAATTGGTGAGTGATATCCCTGTCCTTATCTCAACCCACAAGCTTTTCCATCTTATTTTCTCCTCCTGTCCTGTTGAGGAAGGGGAGTGAGGGAGCAGCTGGGTGGGTGTCTGGCAGCCAGCCAAGGTCAACCCACCACAGGGGTTGAACCGCAGAACTGTTTTGCACAGTCAATAAAGACAATATTAACTGCAATAAGGCATACTTACTGCAATTTATACTGAAAAATGTTCCCCCATAGCTCAGGGAAGAATGTCAGATAAGATAGCAAACTAGTTTACCTGGCCATAAAATAATTCCAGCTCAACTCCTGAGGGCAACATTCTTGAAGTTATTTTTATTGCTATGAAAAAAAAAAAAAACCACACACACAAAAAACCCACACAAATACAAAAAACCAAACAAACCACAAAACACACAAAAAAACCCAAACCAGAGAAACAAGATGGATGTTCTACATACAAGAAAAGTATATTACAGCATTGCACATTATCACTCACATAAATCATTTGATTCTAACAAGGAATTAAACAGCAGTGTTTTCTGATATTCATCCATTGCCAAAATGAAATATCTCAGAAGGATAACACATCTTGCATTGTCAGCAGTATCTTGGTTTCTCTTTCAGTTGCAAAAGTAGTAAAATGACTTGGTTAAAACAAGAACTTTTTTTTCCCCCTTAGTCACTGATGGATAAATTACTCAAACAAAAACACCTCCAATAGGAGGCTGGTGCTGTACGTTGAAACAGGAACAACTGACTGTTTGATTATTTTCAAGAATATACCACTTGACTATATGAAAGACAGGCATGAAACTACATCAGAATTAACTAAAAAAAATATAAGAGGTATACTGCAATTGGTTTAATCCTGTCTAGGTATTAGCACTTGCAACTCCTGCTGCTAACATTAACTTTCATATAATCAGTTCTGTCCACAGGTCAAAACAAAAAAGGATACAATACTTGCTTCCACTTAACTGCCCAGCACATTTACTGCTTGCTTACTACAGCAAAGTACACTATCAGTAAGTCATCATTTGATACTGAAGTTCTTCAACAACATTTTCTCTCATTTTTATTAAGCTGAGAAGTGAGCTGTGGGAGACCCTACACACATTCAAGATCACTGATCAAAAGGTTGAGGCATGTCCCCACAAGAAAGTTATCTGTGTAACCCACACTTGGAACTTTTTTTTTTTAAGCTACTGGAGTTACTTCTTGTAGATTAGATAAGGAATGGTCGCATGAGATTTCAAGGCAACAGATACAGGAATGATGGTCAGACATCAGGTGACAGCATTTTCTGCCTTTCTTTTACAGAGTGCTAAGAATCCCAGTGTATAACCTTCAATCTCAATTTGTCATCAGCAAGCTGAAGCTTAAAACTTATTCACTGAAAGGAAAACTACAACAAGAATTAGTAACAAATTATTTGGTCAAAAAATATAATGCAAGACCTACATTATAGAAAATCAGAGAAAATAAAGTGGATGTTATTTAGTTGTACAGATTAGTTTTCAAATGTTCAATTCCAAGTTTATATTTATTTCAGCAACTAAAAAGATCATTATCTTATTTATTTGTTTTCTGGGTTAGAAGTGGAGAAATAGCAAATAACTTTTTAGAAAGGGGTATGCCTGACAGAAATTTGACAAAAATCTGTATATGGACTGTATGTACGAGAGAGAAAGTAGCTTTATTTAGAGGGGATCTTTTGCTTTACTTTCAGAAAGTATCAACTTTACTATCTCTTTGCTACCTTAAAAGCAGCAGTAGAAATAAATGTTTTCCTTGTATAAAAAAAGACTTAGGTCACACAGGCCAAGTAAATATTGATTTTACTATAGCTGAGCCTGGAGAAGTTAATTTCAGTGGTCTGCACAGAGTGGTTTATGAATTGCTTTAAAACTATTTCGTCTTACAAGGTATTAAACTAGCTAAGAACCTTTTAAAATAATCCGATGATTATACAATTCTAGTAGTGGAAAAGTATAGCTGAGAGAAAAAGGAGTGATATTAAAGGACTCCACCAGCTCCGGAAACCCAACACGGTTCTCTCTTTCGACCCAAGGCAGGCAGTCCTGAAGCCTGGGTGTGGGGGGACAGACGCGCAGCTCAGGGTCAACCCCACAAAAGTGCTGGGCTGGAACCAGTCACCAGCACAAGAGGGGACAGGCAGGAACGGGACCTGCCTGGTCATCACACACTATTTCTTTATGAAGTTAGCCTTGTAGTTAAAAAACTTGATGCACTCCCCCTGTTAGCCAGTTTACCGGAACAATGGGAAAAATGGCATCCTTGACATGACCACAGTTTCAGTATCTGCCCAGACCTCTTTGTATTCCAGACATACAACTGAACACTGTATCGTCTATATACTATAAGGTAGTGTATCTCAGGCCATAATTCAAGTTAATCAGACCCAGAACAGTTAAGCAAGCCTGAACAATACTTTATCTCAATAAAAAGGAGCTATTTCATAACTGCAGTATGAAATCCACACTGTAGTGAAATTTAGCAGGACAGATACAACCATCCTGCTTCCATCTGCACAAGTGATACTAAATGCTCTTTTAACTGTCAAATATTTTGGAAAGCTGTCAGTGCACACTGCTGCATGCCAGGTTTGATCTGGGCAGACACAAGGGGAAAGCTGTTGACTGTCACCCAGCACAGCGCAGAAGTCGGGCACCACATTTCCGAATTTCTGCAGAGAACCCTTGAACTGTTTGTTTGCTACTTTTCTGAACACTTAGATAGAAATTCATCTCAGCACGTAACAAGTGTCAGAGTACAAGGCATCTCCTTCCCCTGCAGCACAAGCACGCTTTTCACCCGCTGGAAGGATCAGCCGGGGAATTACCGCAATTTGCTTTCTCAGCCACTCGCTTAGCAAAGATTAGAGTGTGCTCCACCCAAACGCCATACAAATTAGGTCACACAGCAGACCATACTCCTGCCAATTCCTGCCCTATTCATCGGGGACGAGGGCAGGAAGCATATGGAGCCCTCCAGTTAAGGGTCAGAACATTTCAGTGAAAACATAAAAGTGAACCAGCGGCAGATTATTCACCAGCCAGAGGGAACGGTTTCTCCATACGGCAGAAGTGAGTCACAGGCACCACTCGGTTCAACATAATGCAGAGGGGCAAAGTTTTGCAGCAGCAAAAAACTCCCCTGCAATTTACCACAGGAACTGTTCTCCAAGACAACAGAAAAATATTTTCCACTTTCTCAGTATGCATGTGCATTTAATAATTTAATATACATAGGAAGAGTTTAAAAAAAAAAGTCCTTCAGAACCTGAAAAACAGTTCACGTGAAGACTCAAAAGGCTATACTCAAACTATGTAATACGATGTAATTACTGTTCTCATGCATTTCATCTACAACTATGCTGTATTTCAGAACACATCCTTCATCACCTGCTGCCAAGAAGGAAATATACCATTTTTATGTGTTTAAAAGCCAGAGTTGTTTCAAATCAAACATATTTGAGGTCCAGCACAGCTCTACTAAGCATACTAACCAACCCAGGGCTTCACAACTACTTACAGTAACATGAACAATACAGTAAATATTATTTTTAGTATTGTAACAGCTTGTGGTCTCATGATTAAATAATTTCAAGCTGCTATCAGTGCATATATCTTGTGGGAACACAGATAAATTCCTTCCCACCTGAAAGGAAGCTTTTCATTTGTAGGCAAGCGCTTCTGGGATTTCCAAAGGGAGGATATTGGAGCAAGAAGAGAGACCCAAATGGGAACAGAAGCTAAACACAGGGTTTCAAAAGATAGGCTGTCAAACTATCGGTTTGTAAAATGCCTCAGTCATGTCACTGCCATTATTTTCTACTGCTATAAAAAACCCCACCTCTCCTTTTAATCACTGGGGTGGGGACTGCACAACAATCAGCTCACACAATAAAGTGTAAATTGATCTCTATTGCTTCTGTTGACAACTGTATGAAAAAAAACAAAACAAAATAATATGTAGTGGCATATTGCTAAGATGCTAACATAGATTATTCAATTACTGCAGAGTGCTTTATTGGCTTCAAGGGTTGACATTTTACAGAAACAGTGCCACAGGGCAACCCCTTTCAGTTCACAGAACTGGCATCTTTTTCTATCTCCGTAATACAGGGTAAGTAGCCTCCCCTCAAATGAGAGCGCGACATCCATCTGGGTAATGAGGCAACTGAAGTAGAAAAAAAAAAATTTTAAAAATAATCACATCAAATGCTGCTACACTGGTAGAGTATGTGTATATATAAATGTAAATACAAAATAGCCCAATAGTTTTCCTGGAACAGTTTCAGAAGGTTTCATGGAAGAATATAAACTATCTTCCATGACATGGAACAGCAATGAACAAGAGAGCCCATTTGTTTGAACAGGTGAAGAAAGTACGAGATCCCTTCTTTTTTTCCCTCTCCCAGATAAAGATCCAGCTTTGGCTCCAGTCAGGCACCACGCAGCCTACCAGTGCCACCACACTCCCAGCACCTATCACTGACTTAATAACCTTTTAAGCTCTCAAGAGAGATGAGACATTTATAAAGAAGGACATCCCACTAGACAAGCTAAATTATTATTTAGCATGTTTTAGGCCATAAACCAATCTCTGACTAAACATGCTCATGTTGTTTAGGCTTCAGAGGACAGAATAGTCTTACCCATTTTGGCTTCACCTAAACTAATTCATTTACATTCACATAGTTTATCAGATATGATCTTCAATCTCCCTTCCTCCAGCCCCCACCAATTCTCACAAGAAGCAGCCAACCAACAAAACCAAAGCTGTACCTCTGCCAACGCTGCAGCATTTACAGGCGAATAAATCACCCCTAAACCTTCTAGCCAGAGCACTACATACAAGGTGCTTCCTAAACTTCTCAAAAGTCTCCCTGTTATTTACATTCTGGATTTGTGTGAAAAGCGAAGGACATGAAGAAGAAACGATTACATACACATACCCCTCCCAATTTTTCCACCCATTTCTGACTGCTTCAATATTTCCAGTACCGCATCATTGAAAATTCTGTCCTCTCAAACAGAGAAAGGCTTTTTTCCTCCCTCAGATTTAATTTCTTTTACTTTCAGTTTTTCTTTCTCTTGTTTTCACTTCCATGCCTCTCGCCTTCTAACTTTTTTCAGATTTTTTGCTCTCAGAGAGATTGAGCAGGTAACAGTGAATTTCAGACTGTCACTCTCCTGGAAAGCAAATCTACTGTCCTACACTTTATGAAGAGTTAGGAACATTATAATGCAAGGAATTTCCTGCAAAAATCCTGCTGCTTGATTAAGAAAAATTATAATTGCAACATATCAGCCATAATATACGTGCTTTTAAAAACAGAGGGCGCTCAGCTCATAGGGGGCTGAACAGGCCTTAAGAAATAGTCACTAAGCACTCTCTGCTCAATCACATAAAGCACCTGAGCAACCAAGTAGCTGCTACTCAACTAGGAGATTTACACCTTAGCCTAGCCCCAGTTAGGGCAGGCACCATCAGAGAAATCATCCACAGACACACAAGCATCACCAAATATTATCTGTGTACACACACTGGCACTTACACATTAAAAACACCTGAAGGACCAAGACAGAAAACCTCAAAGAGACCAACCCCCCTGTTATCCCATAGATGAACATTTTAGAGGTTTCACAACTGCAGTGTTCATCAGTTAATTGCACAGCTGGTTATAACACTTGCCCCAAGCTTACGCTCTTCTGAAAATACAACGATAAAAGAAGAAAGGAAAAAAAAAAATCTGAGAAATAGTCCTAAAAACCCCACACCGATACACACAGAGCCAGAATGAACATTTTCCCTGAACAAAGGCCCAGGTTAAATACCAAGCAAACTGATTTTCTCCTGCTTCTAACTTTCCAAGAGTGATCAACTGCAGCTGTACCTCATTAGCAGGTTGAATACATGCAGATTATGAAGAACACCAGTTATCTCTGACTTGTAATTTAGTGAGCTTTCCAGAGTCAGTCAAAAGCAACTCTACTCCCGTTACTGAGTTTTCTTGACATTTTTGTTAGTTTTAACAGAGTTTGGACTAGGCCATAAAGGAAAAGTTTCTGCTCTCAACTACACTGGCATATATCCAAATCCACCTCATTGTTCTAGAAGCAAACATACATGAGACCAGTGTCCCAGCCCATCATTTTATTCTAAAGTTAGCCATTACGCTGCTACATCTTAAGAGGATTTTTGTTTCTCTTTCTAAAACCCCATATTCAGACTCCAGCTTTGTACCAAAAAAAACCCACATCAAAAGTCAAGTCAAATGGACGAAATTCTCTATTGATCAGCAGGTTCTGCATCCATGAAGTTCTGACACCAATTCACAAAATAATCAGACCCCATCTGTCAACTACTGTATCTAACCAGCATATTCACAGGTACGAGGAAACCTCAAATTGCCTTTACCATGCCAGTCTAGCTTATTTGGCCCTGGTCACAAAGCAGCAGAATAGTCAATCCCTGAAATTTCAATTGGGACAGGTGGGAAAGGATGGCAGAAAGAAAAGGAAAGAGAAACATCCCCAACTACTTCTCCTCCCAAGCACCCCTCCCCAAAAAATATTCTTTCCAAATTACAGGAGCTCCCTGGAGATACCACCAAAATGGAAAAAAAAAGTGTGATGGGTAAAGGCGCTGTTACAAAGTACGTACATTCAAAAGTCCCAGAAGACACAGTAAGCAAAATTGCAGAGAATAAAAACTGAAATCACCATAGCTTAATGCATAGTTTAAGAAAATTGGGGGCATTAAGACTTTCGACCAGATAGAACAGCAATAAAACTTACGCCGTGAAAAAGTTAACATGTTATAGGTGAAAAAGGAAGCCCACGACACAAGCATTACCAACAGGATCTTGCGGCTGCAGGTGTGACACAGCCAGGGCTTGCACAGCGCTTGCAATGGAGCAGCACCACAGGAAACAGCCTTTCCCTGGACTGTTTCTCACCATGCCTAACAGGAGCAGGTTGTGGAAGAGTCAGCAAACTTGAACAAAGTTCAGAAAAGCAGCTTGCATCAGGTGTAGAAGATAAAAACAGATCCACATGGCTGGATCCTTTTATCCACCACAGCCTTGAAAACATAGGTAAACATGCACTCACCCGGCAGAGGGTAACAGGTCTGCCTGTCGGTATCCCGAGGCGCAGCAACCTTGTATTTTTTCCACAGAACTTTTTTGGCTGTTTGGACGCTCATGATCAAGCTCACTCTTTGAAAAACAGGAAAGTGAAGGTGCAGAGGAAGTACACGCTAGTACCCGCGCAAGAACTGCATGCTGGGATTCGAGGCGGAGGGAAGCACTGGTTTTCCTCAGAGGGTTCAACACATTCAGCCACACAGTGACTGACAAAACCATTCAGGAAACAAACCTTTTAAAAGGCTGCACATAAACAAGTAGCAGACTTCAAGCTAATTGAGATTTTTTTCTCTCTCTTTAAAAGCAGATGAATATGCTGCTTTGCTACTCCTCATGAAAACAGAAGGACACTCCAGCTTTCAAAGCAGCGGCAAGTTAAATTCTATGTACAGAAAAAAGGAAAGAAGGTGGCAATTTTCCTTTTCTGTTCAAATCAACCTCTCTGGTCAAATACCATACTAATTTTAAAAATCCTAAATATTTTTAGCATTTACTTTGCAAAAAGCTTGCAGTATTATCATAACACTTTTTCCACATGTTCGATAGAACGTGAAACCAGAACAACTCTGCAAGGTGAGCATCCACATCTTTTACTGGCCTTTCAAAAGAGCACAAGAAAATTTTAACACAAGATTTCAGCATATAAAGGAAGTTCTACAAATAAACCTCCCTGTCAAAAATTACAAACTCTGATTAGGCATGCCATTTCCACTGTGCAGTAATTCCAAACAAGACAGACCACAGCCCAGTAAAGCAGAAGGTTAATAATGCAAGGCTATGATAGCATCAGAGTTATTTTACAAGTGGACCTTTAAACTGTGTTTACCACTGATACAGAAGGCGAATCCAATGCCTCAACCTTCAACATCCTGTTGCCAACTTTATAATCAAATTGCGAGGACTCTGAATTCTGTAGTTACGAAAGACATGTGATTCCAGATTACATGCTTTAGGATATTCAACTGTACAGAATTCCAATAGTCACAAAAAAGTAATGCAAGAGAAGATTAACTATAACACAGAAGTACAGGCACTATGACCAGAGAGGAGCTGTACACAGGAGAATTGGTTTCAAAAGCAGAAAGACAGATGCTATTTGTCTGTCTCGTTGTATTATGCTATCAGACAACTGTTCTAAATACAGCTCTCATGTCTTCATTAACATTCAGTTGGGACAGTTTACTGTGTCACATAGCAGACAGACACTGTTGGGGGGGGGGGCGGGAAATCAAGATAAGATTTTTCTTTAGATTTTATTGGGAGTTGGTCTTACTTTGTTTTGTGGGTTGGGTTTTTTTTCCAATTTTAAGAATTCCTCAAAGTTGAAGCCTGAAAGACACACACAAGAGGAGTTTTGTTTCCATGAATAAAGACAACCATACATTCAGGGGCTAAATCAGACATTCGTATCCAAACATTTCTGTGGACCATGCAAACAAGAGCAATGTGGAAACATAATAAAGTTTTAAAGCTAGGATTCCTATTTTAGAAACAAACAACAATGATGTATTTTGCCATAGCAAATACAAATATAAACCTTACTGTGCCAAGCACTTCACAAGCACAAAACAAAAAGGCACTGCCAACTCTACCAAGCATATGATGACAATTAGTGGGCAGCCATGCACAGATGCCAGAAGTCTTACCAACAGCACCTGAACGCCCTTTTTTCAGGTCTTGACAAGACTGGTCTGCATTCCCTAAAAGCGCTCTCCTGTTGATCCAATACCTCATCTCACCTTGGTCCCTGCCACTCCAAGATAAGGCCCATACACAAATGAGTAAGACTCTCTCCATCAGATGCTTGCCAAGACTGAAGGGTATGTGCAAGCTTCAGGAGTGAGCCAGTTTGTTACAACGCTTCTGGGTTTCCCACTCCTCAATGAAGAAAGGGTGTGTGGTCAGTGAGAGCAGTTAGAGAAACACCAGTCTCTCTGAGCCTCCATCAGTCTCTTGAACTTCAACATGAAGATATTAGAGGGGCTGAGGGTAACAACTCATTTACCAGAGAGCTTCCAGAGAACCTCAGCTCTCAAGCTCTGCCTGCCATCAGCAACTACATCATGTACATTAGAGAAACTGCCTTTATCCAACAGCAAGTTTTACTTTGAAAATCCAACATTTCAGTAAGATTATACACTGAGAATATTTATTAACTTAATAAAGGGGTATTTGTTTGGTTTTAAATTAAACATAGTGCATCTCTTGCCTAAATGTAGATAGAATTATTAACATTAGTTAGTTTCATGTCAGAACCTATCTGCAAAGAAGTTAGCTTTAGGATGGCAGGAATATTTTTTTTTAAGCTAAATTTTAAAAAGTGAAGCTATGGCCTCTCCCAAAATCTGAAGTACTGGGTGTGAAATCTGTGCATTAACCACAAGAGCCGATAAGCAAGAGAGAAATGGAAGCTTTTGGGGAAAGCAATCTTCGAAGAAGGCAAAAGAGGATTTTTTTGGTTTTTTAAACAAACTCAGGAGTTCAACACACTAGCACACTCTCTACCCATAAACCACTTCATTCATTAGGAGAAGAAGATGGTCTTACTCCTACTGAATTCAATAGACCATTTATTTAGCAGCTCTCTGACTGGAGTATGTGCTCTCTTTTATTCACTCTGGTGTTGACAGCAGTAATCAAATATTGTACATACCACTGCCTCTATTATAGTTCAACAGCAGCTGGCTGGCTGCCTAGTCTTCTTATCATCATGTAAGATAAAAAAGACCAGCCAAACAGACCAGCTGAAACTACAGTGGGAAGACAGAAGTAGAGTGAAGCCTAGGTAGAAGTCTAGTAAGTAGAAATCATGTGTTTTTACGCTTGCCTATGTATTACAAAGCATGGAGAAGAATAAGGCTAGGCTCAACACATGACAAGCTTACTTTAACAGTTTTCAGGACTGGAGCTTAGATGGCAACTCAGTCCTTGGAGAAGAGAAGGTCTGAAAGCCACACTTCATACATGAAACACTAATAGCTCAGTCCACACAGCAGGGAATGGGAAAGTAAAAAAGCGTAGAGGTGGGGGAAAAAGGAAAAAAGAAGAAAAAAAAAACCAAACAGAGAACTGTATCCATTCATTTGAAGGTGAGCTCATAAACACTTAAGATCACTTCTCTATCGCAGCCCCAGCACATATGAAGTCAGCACCGGGTTCAAAGTAAAATTAAAGTTCACAGAGGCAAACAACAATGGGAGCGGAGGGCAACATCCTTTAATTATAAAAATGMCCTGTATGCAAGGCAGTCTAGAATGAGATTGGTTTCCATTTCTTCTTTGCCTTCTGGGAGCCTTCCAAGAGCCTTGAATGCCTTGACTATGAGAAGAGGAAACTGGTTTCTTTTTCACGGTCTCCCTCCTTCTAGCTTTGTTGCAAGTAGGCCCTGGTTAACCCTGCTCTGAACTTCCACTCTTCCAGACAAGTCTGCAGAGAAAGGCTTGTTTTATGGAGAAGGAAAAAAAAAAACAGCCTAGAGGATTTCTTATGGGAGCTGAACCAGGAGATACAGAGTTCCTCCTTCACCTTTCTTCTCCATCATGCACAATCCAAGAGCCTTCTCCTTCCTAGAGGAGGAGCACACTCTTCTGCAGGGTTCCTGCGCTACCTCTCCAGACCTACCCTTTATAACACTGCTATAATGAGCTTCTAGTTAAGAGCTTCTCATGTTGTGGGACGTTAATGCCCCATAATTTTGTTCAGGATGTTTTATTTCACCACAACAACACAACAGGACTTTTTTTTGCTGGCCTGACAAACATGTTTTAAATTAGCAGACCACACAACGCTTGCTTGAGCAAGCAAACAAGAGAGCTTAGAGGGCAATGCTAAGGAGAAGGATGCTGAAAAGGCAACTACAGAAACTTAAACAGAAAGTAATATTTCAAGTGCCTGTCACATTTTGATGGAAACTGGTCATTAGTTTAACCCCTACTTCCAGGAAACCCACAGCAACTTCAGATGGATAACGAAGAGTTTTTAGCATTTCTATTGAAACCTCCTTTCACACAGCACATTCATGAAGCATAAAGCTTTCTCCTGAAAAGGGAATTGGCAGTACAGTAACTGCCCTCACTACTGTGGAAGAGGAACATAGTTTTGAGTATGGCAGCTGTTGGAGCACTGCAGTACAGATAACACATAGATACCCTCTCAGTGCTCACACTGGCAGCTCCAACACCAAACCCTTCCAGCATGCAGCACTTCAGCCATACTGCACTTGACACACATGGTTCTTGTAAAACAGCATACCTGTGGCTGCTGCAAATAACCAGCTGACTCATTCTGCAAAAGAAACAACAGCAGCAACCATAGATAACAAATTGTGACACCTTTCAAGAATCTCCACAGTTTTAGTTACTCTTTTTCAAAGATCCTCTTTTATCTTCCAGGGGGCAGGGGGGGTATCCCTTTTTCTCTTGTATAGATACTGAAGGTAATATTTTGAATGTAAATACTGAGAAAACCTGTGGAGCACGTTATTATTCCAAAAGTGTTGTTTACATTATAGTTGTACCTGTGAAACCCAACCACGAGACACAACCAGCACCCCCCTTTCACAACACATCCTGGGCCACCTGTTTCCAGCAGCCCAGAGGAGTGACAGCAGGTCCACAGGAGATGTAGGAGCCATCTGCATTTTGCTTCTTGTTTAAGATGCTGAGCACACCTCCTGAAACAAGGTTCCTGCCCCTCCATAGGCACCTTTATAAAACAAAACCTGATCAATCTATGACAGATGCATGGCCTAACGCTTGTGTGCTGGGGTGTAACGTGTATTTCACCAGAAGCCCTGCCTTAAGCCCCGAGTGGCAGCGTGCAAGCCCAAGCATAGGAGCAGGACCATCACTTCTGCCACCCCAGCCCCTCCAAGCAGCCATCCTGGTGGTTTGCAGTTTTCAATACCACTTGCCCTGGCAGCAGGCATTGCCGTGCTGCAGTGGGACAGACTGGGGAGCCTGGGCTCAGCCCGGCAGCCAAGCAGCTGAGAGAGATGCTGGTGGGCAACTCCACCCAGGATGGAGCACTGCCCTCAGCACACCCTGCAGCATTGGGAACTGCTGCAGGAAAAGGCACTGCCTCCAGAACACATCTCGCTCCCCTGCCCTCCATGTGCCAGGATGCAATCCAAAGCTTGGGAAGCAATGGCTTAGGCAAGCATATGAATAAAACAATTTCCTTGTACCTTTTCCTGTCACTCATTTTGTAAATGTCAGTTTGCACCTCCAAGAACAGAAACATCTCAAAGCTTCCTTCTAAATTGCACAGGAATTTTTCCTTAGAAAGTGTCTTCTGATACATTATTTTCAAACTAGAAGATGTAGGTGGGAGGAGTGGGAAGCCTATAGGATTTCATTCTTAATTGCAGTTATGTAGGTTGATTTAATTTTGAGCACACTTCCGTAGGTATCCATTCTGGCTTATGTTAGTTAAACGTACTTCTGCTAACAATCTCTGGCCAGGGTACACACTAGTAAAGAATAAGAACAGTTCCATCAACAGCAGAAGAGCAACCCAGAGCACTCCAAAGCCCATATGTCAATATAGCAAAATATTCGGAACCCCACAGGAGACAGCTCCTGTGTAGAAGGAGTCTCTTCCTCCCTGTCCACCAGCTACAGCAGCAAAGAATAACCACCTTCTAACTTTAGGTACCGCAAAATGGGACGAAGGAGGGGCTAAAAGCTCTAGATGCAACCCTCCTATCCACTCCCTATACATATATATATACACACACTATATATACACACTCTGAACAGCAACAGACCTTACTAAGCTGACAGGAGCAGCCAATCCTCCCAGCTCTCCCCACACAGACTAAGCAGGGCTGTGCAGATGCATCGGGGTTTGCCTCAGGCTGGGTGGAGGGGCAGGACAGCACGTGAGGAAGCCTGGGAGCAGCTCTGGAGCAAACACACAGCCCTCTGCTTGCCAAAGCCTTCGGGCCTTTGCTGAGGACACCTCTACCAGCTAGTGCTGCAAGCATGGCCTTCATCCTGAAAGCTAAAACCCCCATCTTCTACTGCTGGGGGAGAAGGAGAGGGGATAGTCACAGTTAAATTTATCACAGGCGCATTTCAACAGTGGCACAGTCAGAGCGATGACTGAGGTGTTAGTGGTTAGCAGAGTGCCACTGACGATTGCAGCTTCAAACACGCAGAAGTTTGCTTTTCTTTTTCAATGCCCTGCAACAATACATAGGTGATCAGATAGCACCCTCTAAGACATTAACTCTTCAGCTGTACCATTTAGAGCACACTATTTATTTGTGTATTGCCACTGAGCTGTCACAAGTATTCACATTTATTACCAGTCTTTTTAAAATTAGCATTAAATTCTCCCACCCAGACAGTCTACTTCCTTTCCCATTTGCAACAATGTATTTTATTCATCCTTTTCCAAAACGGAAAGCCACAGAGGGCAAAGAGAGGGACAGCACTGTGCAGAGCTGCTCTGCCTTCTGCAGGAACTCTTAACGAAGTCCTTTGGACTTCCCACAGTCACCATGCTGGGGACGGGGAGTTGTGTTCACCAGGAAAAGAGGGATCTGCAGAAAGCCTGCATTAGGAGCCTCAAGTCTCCCCATTCCTTCCTTGAACAGCAAGAGTACTGTAGAGAGCTCCCTAAGCTAAACAGGCTGTCTCTTCCTAGTCCAGAAAGCTAGAAGTCAGTAAGAAACTATTAGAGGCACCCTAAAATTAAGCAAAAAAAAAAAAAAAAAAAAAAAAAAAAAAAGGTCTGTTCTCTATGGTTATATAGCTGACCGTAAGCAGCTCAGGGACAGCCTTCCTGCAAGCAGCTTCTTGTTCATTAGCACATTTTGACAAATGCATTCGAGAAGTTTGACTCATTTGTGCTGACTGGAGTTAGTCTTTTAAGAATAAATACAGCAATTACAGAGAGAGGTCAGAGTTACGCGTCCAACACAAATGCATCTCCAGTTAAACTCTCCACTCCCCAGAGGCTAAACCTGTCTCCTGCCAAAGATCCAAGGCAAGCATCCTTCTTTCCAAAATAGCATTGCTGTTATCAGAGTCAAAAAAA
The DNA here is from genome assembly GCA_035582835.1 of Phoebastria nigripes. NCBI lineage: Eukaryota > Metazoa > Chordata > Aves > Procellariiformes > Diomedeidae > Phoebastria > Phoebastria nigripes. The sequence continues at coordinate 2,839,743 of JAYKAV010002944.1, read as the reverse complement.
AAAAAAAAAAAACCCAACAAAACAAAACCAACACATGACCAAAACTTGCCTACTCAGCTCAGCACGGGAAGGCTGCTCTGGCTGTGCGGGACCCAGCACAGCGACACAGCACAGAGCCAAGGTACACGCACCCAGCCCAGGGTCCCTGTGCAGCACTGCGGCCCTGGGGACCCTGCGCTGCCCAGCCCGATGAGGGCGGGCGCCACACCGTTCCTCTCCTGCATGATGCCAGAGCCACGCCTCAAAATTTTTCAAACTACAGAAAACCCATCTTAAAATTACCTACTCTGCTACAGTATGAGGCTTTACTTTCATGAATGACCCCTTTACCAAAAGAAAAAACCACCCAAAAAAACCCCACACAAAACATATGCTCCAGCTCAATCCTCTTTAAAGCCTCCAGCTAACTGCAGACTTACTATACCTCTTGCTAATTTGTCCCAATAGYTAAATTGCACTCCCTGCTAAAAGCTTACACACCAATTCAGAACCCTTAGCCACTGATCTCCTTTTAACAGCTACAAATTGCAAATCATTGTGTGTTTGTTTAAGGTTGCCAAGACTGCAACAAGGCCAGGGAATATATTTCAATAGACAATCCAACATCAGATGTTTTGGTAGGTATAACACTCTAGGGTATATAGGTAGGTAGGTATAACACCCTAGTCCCTAACTTAGGGACATGGTTTAGTGGTGGACTTGGCAGTGTTGGGTTAACGGTTGGACTCGATGATCTTAAGGGTCTTTTCCAACCTAAACGATTCTATGTCTATGCCTCTACAAAGATGGTATTAAAAAAAAAAAAAATCATTGCATCACAGTTGTCTGATACTGGAAGAGCATCATTAAAACTATTGTTAAAATTAACGGCCTTCTTTCTCCCCTCCCTCACCAATTAGCACAGCAAGAAACAGAGTGAGGTACCATGTCCTTTGTTAAATATTGAACCTACTGGAACCTGCAAAATAACTGATTATTGAACTATTCTGAGGCTGAGGTCAGTTTACAGAGGACCATCATGCAGCAGCTATGGCAACACAGAACCACCACGCTGCACTGCCAACTAGCAATAGGAATCAGATAAGAACAAAGAGCAAAGCAACAAACAGCATCAACCTGCTTTCTTAGGGCCACAGAAGCAGAATTAAAGCTCTCAGAGGGAGGGCTCTTCAGTTTAGCACAGCATTTCTGTGTATCAAGAGACTAGGGAAAGAGAAGAGCGTGGAAAAGAAACAAAGCACATGGCACAACTGAACCGTTACCTAGAGGGAGAAAAGACCCACACAACACACAAAAAAAAAAGCCCCAAGCCTCTCTAAAAGTAACCATACACACACACTCATAAGCAGACATCCAACAGCAGCAAGAAGATAGGTGCACATGCTTTCCCAAATAAAGCACACCATCTCAAGCCACCTGCCCAGGTTCCCAAGCAGAGGCCGGGGACCAGCCCAGCCCACACATCAGCTGAAGAGGTTAAGTAATAGCTGGGTTAGCAGGCACCTCAGCTCCACACTAGCTAAGGAAAGCTCACACAAACCACCAGCGTGTACCATCAGTGGAGATGTGGTGGAAAGAGGACTAGGCAGCAGCAAGCAGCTGAGAGGCAGTAACTGATTCAATTTTGCAAGCCAGCAAAAGGTTGCGTGTTTACACCCTCACTTGTTTTCAAGAAATTTTCAGCGAGCTTTCTGTGCATATCCTTTGCAGGCTTCTGCCAGGTCAAATGGAAAACACTGGGCTCAGTTATTTAAGCTCAAGTGTGCGGAGGAATAATTACCAAAGCTCCACTGGACAGAAGGATTGCATTCTTTTATTCTTCAAATGCCACCACCCACTAAGATATCATAATAAAACTCCCAGAAACCTTCTAAGCAAAGCCAGCATACACTGTGCAGAAGTTAGCCTGCAATCACACAGTACCCATCTCAAAAACTCCATCTGTACCTCTCAAAGTACTGTGGTACAATGACGAACTCTGCTACTGCTGCCATCACCTGTATGGCTTTTGTCACCAACATAACCAAGTGTTAGATGAATGTAAAGCTTAAATCATGTGAAGGTGGAGATAGAGGCCACAGGTATAGTAAGTTCCAAGAAGTCTTCCTGTGCAAGACTGACTGGCAAATCACACACATTCCCAAGCCAGAATAATGAAGCCCCAAAATACAATTCCTGCTTCACAATTACTGTGATGCAACACATGCAGCACAGCATCCCCGCATAAATATTTAATGTCAACAATGTACATGTTTACTAGCTGACTTTAAAGCAGTTTGAGGGTTAGAAACAGATGCACACACTATACTAACAACGTTATCAGTCACCTTACTGAAGCATCACACCTTAAACTTAAAGTGTAAGCAGGCGCACAGTCTCACCCATGGTCTGAACAGCAGCTTTTCTGCTATTCATTCCCCCCCCGCCCCACCCATTTTGTACCATCGGTTATGAAGCCATCTGACATTTACTGCAACAACCTTACAACAGGCTCAATAAAATTTCACATTACTTTTACAAAAACGTTTTAAAGCTGAAGCCTTTAAATTGAAAGGGAAAAAAGCAAATTCTTAAGTGTTTTATCCCTCTCCTGTTTGACTAAACAATGACTGCTTTCATGTATATTAAAAATATGTATGTAGTGAGTATATACTAATATAAGTAGCTTTGAAGAAAAGTTTTTTTACACCAAAGCGGATAGATTGAGATTCTGAAACACCACACACCATCCTGTGTGTTCAGGACCTTCACTCCATTCAGCAGATGGGCTTTTATAACCCCACAATCTCCCTAGCCCGCAAAGCAAAAGTGCTCTGAATGGCACACCATGTTTGCCAGTTTGTTCCTTACTTTGTCTCGTCTTTCCTACTACCCTACTCGCTTTTGTTGCTGCTACCAAGCACTGAGTAGGTTTTCTCATAGGGTTATTTTCTTACTAGCTTAACTTCTCATTCTCGAGCAGCAACAGGGTGCTACTGAAAAGCGTGCCTTGTTTCTGTCTGCAGGCCTGTCAACACATACAGGCAAAAGCCACTTTAACTTCACAAAGCTAATACTGTGGCAAGTTGTATTAAGCTTGTTTAGAGTGTACTTTTAAAAAAAAAAAAAAAAAAAAAGAAAAAAGTCTTTATAGGTCAGTAAAAGTCCAATACAAATAAAGGAGGAGGAGAAGAACAACAAACACAGAAACAAGTTTTATGGCAGTTGTAATTCGCTCAAAACGCGAGTGTGCAGCCCTCCGGGCTCTTTGTTACTCTGCCTTCAGCTTGCCCTAGATTTGAGCAGTTCTCTAATACCTGTATTGAACCAGACATCAGACCGTGTTCATTACCAATAATTTAATATCTAACGGTAGTATTCCCATAGACAGTTATACTGTCATATAAACTTTTCTATTATTTATGCACAGTTCCCTCATTCTAACTGTACTAGTTTGACAGTTGTATGAATGAAGCATTATAAAACTTCATTGCTGCTTTGCCTTTTTTTTTTCTTTGTACCATGATCATAGAATTAATCCTTTTTGTTTGTTTTCTTTAATCTGCTTGTAGGTGCTTTTTTTTGTTTGTTTGATTTGAAAAATCACTTTGAGCTCTGATACATTCCACTCCCTATAACAAAGTTTGTCTCAAAAACAAAAAAATCACTTTCTAATCACAAAAGTACTTCAGGTCAGCCACAGAAAAAAAAAGTCAAACTGCCATTATATATCATCTTCATAAACGTTAGGAAAAAAAAGGGGATCCCCACAATAAAGACCTTTACAGCTTAGATTGCGAGATAAGCCAGGCAGTTTAGGAGAAGGGTGGCAAGGTTCAGAAACAGAACTTCATACAGATGCAATTAAATTGTTTGCGATGTAACTTCACATAAAAAATAGCAACTATCTACCTTTGGTAAAACTTGTGCTACTGAGTGTATGTGAGGTCATTGACAGTTCTAGTGTAGATGCAGCCAAACGACCACAAAGAGTCAAGAAGCTACATTACCCAGCAGTTTTCAGAAATCTACTTTGACCCTAAATCCTTTACATCCAACTCACTGCCCCCAGCCCTGCTGTTTTCCACCACCTATCTTTCTCCCCACTTGACTCCATATACTCAATTACTCCTCTTGCAAACAACAAAAAACTCACTACTGTTAAGGAAAGAAAAAAAAAAAAAAAATCAGCTCTCAAAGCAAATCACAAGACAGTTCATTCAGTCTTCTCGCTCCCACATGACCATCAGGTGCTGTCACACTAACAATCTTGTACCTCCCATTCCACCATAATTAACTTCATCTTCCTTGCCTTGTTCTACCCCTGAGCTATACAGCTGTTAATCTGTTTTTTGACCCTCCATCAGGAGGGTCAAAATCAATGAGGCAGGCCAGTTCATTGCATCCCAGTACAATCCCAGTGAAGTGAGCATAAATCCCTATCAAGACTGAAAACAAATACTGCATGCCCCCCATTTTGTCTCTTGCATGCAAGATCAGGCAGCTGGGACAGAGAAGCAGCAGAGAACAGGACATGCCTGGGGTCAGCACCAGGTCCGACCACTGAACTCCTCCCACCAGCATAAAAAAAGCAGGTAAGGGCAAACATGAAGGGGGARAACATTGTCGCAATAAATCTAACTTGTACGTGTCCCTACAATGGCATTTCAGCAGCCAGCTAGACCATGACTCATAGCCACCCCCAACATAAGGTTTCTGGCTAAGCCCAGCTCGGCCACAGAGAGCTTTGCCAGCTCCATCTGACAAACAAGCCCGGAGAAGCACCCAGGGCCTGTCCCAGCCCTCGCTGCCTCCCCTGAGAACTGGGTGGAATTGCTCTAACACATTTCAAACTCAGTATTTCAGTATTTGGTAGAGGAGGAGGAGGAGGACAGTACAAGGATATGTGTCCAGCTGTAGACAGCAAGAACTTTGTGACTACTACAGGAACAGCCGGAGCTCCTCTCAGTTACTATCAGGACCATTCATTTAATTCCCCACGCCCTCAACAGCCAGTTCTGGCCAAAAACACCAAGGGCACTCTAATGATGTAGTTGGCTTGCCATTTGTTCCACTGCTTCACAAAACCAGTCTCAACAACAGCCTACTTGCAAACTAAAACCACTGCTCCAACCAGGAAGTCTGCGGGAAGCCATGCCGGGGCAGCAGTGACGACAGGAGGGAATTCCTCATGTCTCGCTTCTGAGCCACAGCATCTGGCTACAACTAATCCTACAGCCCACCCGTCTCTCAAAACCCAAGGACAGATCACAGACACAGTGAGCAGATCATGGAGCTTATTTGTATGTTTTCCCCTCCCCTAAATCCCATCTTCTGTTACAGAAGAGAAGAGCCAAGAGATTTGTTGTGATTTGGGAAGATACAAGGCACAGTCAGGTTCTGCTGCTGTGCAGCAGGAAGGTTCAAGCAGCAGCAGCAATTCCAAACCCACGCAGGGCTTGGGAGGTAGAAATGGAGGAGAAGGTGAGCACTTCCAATCCAGCCCACTGCTTACAGAAGTTATACAGGGCTCCTGCAGGAATCAGAAGTTTCACAGCTTCAGCCAGGCTTTTTTCTGAAGGTAAAAAGGTCAAACTTTATAATTAAGCTTCATGGCTAATACCACTATAAAAATAAGCAAGTTTCCATTTCATTTGCTTCAACTTGCTCTACCCTAGAAGTTCCCATTTCAGCATGCTGGCAGTAGTCTATAATCACAGCCAGCTACAACAGGCTTCTTCACGATCTGTAAAAAAATTAACAGATATTAAATTCCACTCTGAAGAGTGCTGTATCATCCTAGAAAAAGAAGGAAAAAAACCTCAAACAAACAAACAAAAAAACCACCACACAACACACATATCAGGATAATGTTAGAAAGTCTTAGTAAACATTGCAAGTATGAAATAGCGATCTCATCCACAACAACTTCACAGAAATGCAGCAGAAGTGTTTCAGCACTGTCGGCCTGAACAGAAGTTCTCCAAAGTTATTTTGGAATAAGCCAAGTGTCTTTTAACATAACCCAGGTTAGAAAACATGCATTGCCAAGATCGCCTTCATCAAAAGATCTTCTAGACAGCATCACTGTAATATCCAAGTACCTTCCAACTAAGCACTGCAGAGAGTTTAGCCCTCTAGAGTCAGTCTCTCCTCCCTTTCTGGCGCTGGAACAGTGCCAATAGCAGCAAATGATAGACAAGGAAGGAGGGGGAGGGATGGATCACCACACATATACATCCCTTCTGTCTATATACAAAATCCATTACGAAAGTGAAAGCGAGGCAGACTAGAACAACTGTGTGTCTCATGTTTGCATTAAGCAGTTATTGCCAGACCTTTGACTAGGATTTATGAACAATGCATGCAGGAAGTGGAAGAAAAAAAAAAATCATACAGCAATTATCTCTTGTCTAAAAAGCTGGGCACATGGTGGTCAACTTACAACACAGTACAAACAGAAACCACAAGGAAACCATATACATGATGCTTAAAGGCCGAGTTAATTTTCATTTCAACAAAGCCAAGCTCACAGGAGCAAGCCCAGTGCAGCCACCAGCACAGAACTGCACAAGCCTCCCCAGCTGGGTGGGGACCTCTTGCTGAGAGTGAAACTAAGATTTTCCAGCAAGTTCATGAAATCACCACTATCCCTGCTCCTTCAGTTGAGCAATTCAAACACAACTTTCACACTCGCATACACAAGTAAGAAAGTACACAGACAAGGAAGGTGACAGAAACATACAGAAGGACAGGCAAATATAGCTAGGAATTTCTGAATTCAGACCCTGACCACCAGAAGAAACGTAGTATATCTTGGACCGAGTAGAAAAAAAATTACCAGCTTTTCTCCAGCAGAGTCGGAAGGAAGTGGTGAATCTACCTGGATCTCCAGAGTCCAGATGCCAATGTCCAGACATTGCATATGTAAAAGAGAACTGACAGATGTCAGGAAATGAAGACACCCATGAGAAACCTTGGGAATTAGCCTTACCAAGCATGCAGAGTAGCTGAACTCAACATCCATAAATAGTTATGAGAACTGTTTGAGATTGCTTTTCATTTAAGATATCATAGCTGGCCAGGAAAGGGGGGTGGGTTGGGGGTGGAGGGGAAGCAGGAAAGAAGTGGCAATAAATATTATCCCACGCAGGCTGGATATCTGAATTCCCTCAGTTGTTTGCCTGAGATGCACTCTTTCTTGTCTGTACCTACTACATGAAGTCTCTGACCATATGAAGCTAGCATTCAGCAGCAAGAACGTCCTCTGTCTGCCACTTCTGTTCTGAATCTCTCTCCCCCCTTATAAGCCTTTTTCTGGATGACTCAGAAGATTTACCTTTAGCTCAGTTATGGCATTGCTTTTTAAAAATAAGTGAATAAGCGAGAATACATTATTCTCCACATGGCATTCTTTCATTCTGGAGGAAAATATTCCAGTCACAACCTAGAAAACTACCATTCAAATCCAAAGGTAAGCTCTGGGGGGGTGGAGGTGGGGGGAAGAAAAGAAAAAAAAAAATTTTAAAAAGTCAAAGGACCTTAGGGCAGCATACATCACTTCTTATACCAAATTTCAGATGGTTTAAAAAAAAAAAAAAAAAAAAAAAAAAAAGGAAAGTTACAAATCACCATGTTTCTATTAATTGTTATCATTCAAGGTTTTCAACAGTCACATCTCCTATATCCCCAATGCCCAGGAGCCTCCCACACAGTCTGGATGTGACAAGGAGGTAAATCCATCCCCTAGGAGTGGTCCAGCCCAGCCGTGTCAATGATGCACACACATCCTTGCTGCTGGCTGCCTCCAAGTCACCCTTGCTAGCTGGGGACAGCTCGGGCTGGAGGTGGAAAAGCTGCCTCTGCCACCAGCTGGTATGCGTCAGGGGTTAGGGACAGACTGCAAGAACTCCCACCCCAGCACGTGATGGAAGAAGCACAGACACGTGCTTTACTACAAACTGACGATTTACCACCCTCCCAAGCAACCAACCAGAAACACCTCATTAAAGACAGACTTCTAAATCTCAGATCCACACACCACTGTATAATTATTCTCAACTTGAAAGGGCTGCATAATTTCTCAGGAATTCCACCATTTCCAAACGGAAGTCCCAGAAGGGAAAATACATATAGGTCTATGTATATAGATGTGTGCACAGGCATATACATATACCTCCGTCTCTCTTATCTTTAAGCATACACAACAAAGATGACAAAACCCCAACCCCATTGCATCTTGTTCCATCACTTAAAAACACTGCCTTATTTTGCAGCTGTGCTTTTGTACATCAGGAAGAAACATCCAAGCTAGAGGTGTGTAATTACATTTTTATTTACTTTACCATTCATTTTATGAGGGGGAGGGGTAGGAACAGGAGCATTTTTTAAAATATGTCATTCCCTGAGGGCTGAAACTCATGAAACATGTTTTTTCAGAAAGTCTTTTCTTCCCTGGAACTCTCTCCTCTCCATTCCCCAACCCTTACAATAACTTCAGTGGGTACAACCCATCACCTTGCTTATCTCAGACTAACGTATGTGGTATTCAGTATTTCATTTGAGCCATTTCTGCCACTTAGCAGAAATCTTGTTGCCTTTCTCTCAAAGTTAGTCACGGGTGACACCTACATACCCAGTTACTAGTTATAACAAAAAACAAGTTGTAGGAACATACTAATCTTTGAAAGCTCTACCTTCCTTCAATTTTGAAGGCATTAGTCCACATCTGCAGTGAGAAAACAGAGAAAGGAGCAGGAAGTCAGGGTAAGCTTTTTTTGTTTGTTTTCTTTTACAATTTGTTTGTTTTCTTGAAGGCAACTAGGATATAGTGCTAAAGATCAAGGCTGATCTTGCTGGATGTGCTTGATATTTCCCCTGACAAAGGCACAGATCTGAGTTATGCATAACCTGAACATTACATGCATCTGTCACGCCCAAGGTCTGAGACAATCAATAGTGCTGAAGAGAGGCAAAGATGACACCAATTTTACAGTTTTCCCTTCTGATTAAGAGAGAAGGAAAAAAACACTGTTCTGCAATATAAACAGGCCTCATCTGCAGAGAAAACAATTCCTTAAAAATCAATAGCTACCATTGTGATATGGTGACCCAAAAATTATAATTATAGCATAAAGAGGTCCTCAGCACTTCAAATTTCAACTGGATGCACATCCTAAGGAACACCCTCCCTTAACATGATAAAAGATCTGTTTGATAAGGCAGCTCTGATGTTAGGAGCTGCATAAGTTGAAAAACATAGTCAAGAAAAATGTTAAACCTTTGAAATATACAGGGTCATTCACTGCAGGAACCCAAGACACAGTACTCGGACTGGTAACAGGAGAGATGAACTATTGCAAGCAGTTGGCTCTACTGACAGATTGCACCCAACTGACTAGGAGGTTTTTTTAAGCGATTCAGTGGTCCAAGGAATTCCACCAACTGGGAACCAAATTCAAGAGAACTAACCACATGGAAAGTTACAGCTGCTTCTTCACTCTTACCATCTCTCAGCAGAAATAACTACAAGAAATAACAAGGTGGGGGGGGAAGGACAAAGTAGTACAGGGGTGGAATAACAGCACACTCAAGGGAGGAAAAAAAAAAAAAAAACCAGCCATACTAAAATTCAGTACCTAGATTAGATTTAACTACGAAACAAAGCAAGGTGATTCCTAAATAATAAAGTGGATCCAAATGCATTAGCAGGTATTTTAAACACACTACAAGCACACAGATTCTATCAGCCAGTTCCATAGCCCAATACCTGCTAGACACAGCTGCTTACTAAACACTTCATATATTATGTGTAGAAACTGCCTTTTTTTTTTTCCAGCCATTGTGCTTTTATATTAAGTTGGAAGAGGCTTCTAAGGCATTTCAAGCATTTCCACCTACTCTCCATTTTTATGCATCAACAGTGATCCTCGTAGGCTAGAAAGCTTGCTGAGAAGTCATCTCTTGGGGTTAAATTTTAACAGACCATGATATATTTGCATAGGTCTGGTTAATGAAGAAATGACCGGTGGAGGGTATAATATCCTGACCTTCTGTCATGAATTTTAATTGCTTACAGACAGTTAAGCTTAGCCTTACCTTCCCACCTGAAAAGATCTGCACAGATAATTTCTCCCTCAACCTTACATAGCGCAGCTGGCGTTTCATTGAGCGTGTTGCTGTGTCCATGAGCTACCTGCCATGCATCCTGCAGTGGGTGAAGTGGAGCAGTGGATCAGGTGTGACCCATGCACGGAGGAGCCAAGGTGGGTGCTAAGCTGGAATTACTCTGCCCTTACCCAATTGAAGAATTCCACCTGGCAACGCCACGGCCGCTGTAAATCATGTAATTTCTAACAGCCAGCCCTGTTGTTCTGACTTTTACAATCTCCATCGCTCTTCTAGATTTGTCAAACTTTGTTCTTCAGAGTGAACTATTCCTCACCCTCAACACAGGCTCCCCCTCCGCCCAGGCAGGTTGCCACGGGAGAACAAGGCCATTCTAAAAGGAAAGTCAGCTCAGAAAAAATTAAGGAAAGGAAGCAAGTACTCTTCAAATCTCTCCAAGAAATGAAGAATTTCACTTCAACTGGAAAATGAGAACCTTTCCCTCTACAGCACGTTGATGCCACTAACAACTCAGAACAGACCCAACAGATTTATCAAAGCTGAGGTCAACTTGCAATTTATGAAAAACCTTTAATAAGATCTACAAAATACAACTACTTGAATTTCAGTGAAACATAGATATCTATTGGAGGAGGTACAAAGCTTCTTCCCTGTATAAGCAGTTTTTAAAATAAAGGACTGATCGAATAAACAACAATCCGTAACACAAGATGCCTTTGCAGAATCACATGTTGCCAGATTCAACTCTCAACATCCTTATTCAGCACGTTTTATGTGTGTCTTTTTTTTTTTTTTAAATATGTGCTTTTGCAAAGAAACCACTAACTTTGCATGGAGCAGCGTGCAAGATCCTGAAGGATTTTCTGCCAAACCTCCTCTACGCTATGGTGTTAATTCACCATATAAATATTCAAAGATATTCTTGAGTAAGTGCCATAAGGGAACACCCTCTTCTGTAGCTACACGGCCACATCCGTGCTTAGCTCACTGCACTAACACTCTGCCCTGGGATGGAAACGCAAGGTCAGGTTCTACAATTTTTTCTGAGAATTTGACAAAGTTCCACTAAGACAGGAAAAAAAAAAATCCCAAGAAAAAGCAAGTGATGTTGGTCACCCTAGGACATTTTTATCCCTTGTTATTTAGCTGCCTAGAGTAAAGCAGGAACCCCAAAATTTTCCTTGTATATGGAGCATAAAGCTCCCTTTGGCTACTGCTTCCACTTCTTTTTACTCAACAATCCAAAGACAGACCTGAAAAATTCATGTCAGGATGAGTTTCTATATGAGTAGTTGCAAGGGGACAGATGGAAAGGTGACTATCCTATATTTCAAGAATCCCTCAAGTACTGACAAAAACACCAAAAGACCATCACGAGAGCTTACAACATGACATCCCAGCTAAGCAGGGAAGCTAAACAAGGCTAAAGATAGCCATCCACATCTTCTGCAGCTGATGACCAGGTCAAGCACATCAGCTCAAAGCTAAAATAAGTTTGGGAACGGACAGGCTTGTTTTATGCTAAGCACAGACAGTCTGGGAGACAGGAGTAGGCATGAAGGAAAAAAAAAAAGATCAGATGCCATTTTGTTCACATTTTTCATCCATTGTTAAGAGGCAAATCTTATTTTAGAAATTAAAAACCAAAGAACTCAAGGCCAAGGTGATATTTTGCACCATTATTTCACCTATCTTTACATTAGATGAATATATTTTCCTTGAGGATGTCAAGGAAAATAGTCTAAAAGTAGTCTCTCTTGCATATATATTTTTACTTGAACAGGAATTTAAAATAAATCATCTTTTTCAAAATTAAACATGTGGTTATTCATATTTAATTTATTCTACAGAAGGAAATTTGAAATAGGACTTTAAGAAATTACTTAAAGCTGAGAGGACTTGTTTAACTAGTTCTGCTTATCATGAGAAAAGACAAATTACAATCATTGGGTCAGCTCTTGGTAAGTTTTTAGCAAAGAAAAATCCACTCAGCTTGTATTAATATACCACCCTTCATTATTGAGATATAATTAAACCTGCTTGCTCTTACTTTGCAAAAAGTGTAGAGCACTATTTTTGCACTGGAATGGTAGAGCAGCAGGTTACCTATTTATGCTACTACTATTTAAATAAACAGCAGATGATTATTTGTAATGAGCTGGATGACTCTGGAAGACATGATCTGGCTGACCCACCCACTCCTCAGCTGTACTCTCATCATTCCAAGTCCTGCAGAAGGGGGTAGAAAAAAATGTCTAAAGACTGTTAAGGAAGGAATTCTATATATAATAAAAACTTTATCTTGTTCCCCTTGATTAAGATAGTCAAAGGATGCCTTAGTGAAAAATTAGTAATTTAACCAGAAATTCGCTTTTGTTCCCGTTTTGTGCATTAATTGAATACTTATGTCTAAAAATAACAGTCTGCAAAATAGGTTTTATAACTCTTATCTATATCCACCTTACACAGAAGGGGCAAACTCTATATCATACACTAAGTCTCACTGAAGTTAGATTTTACAGTTTGCCAGACTTTCAAAAAAAGGCTTTCGTGATACCTTGCAGATTCCAAACTGTAGCAGAGTTCAATTTATTCATCCAAAAAGGAGAAGAATAAAAAGAAAGGGAAAAAAATATATTCTCTATTAAGTATGCCACAATACAGATACAAAGCAGATAAAAAGATGAGTCCCACACAATTCACACACTTTATTTTTCCCCCACTTACACCATACTGCATCCCAGATAATAGATCCAGATCAAAATCCATCCCAACAGCCACAGATTCTCACCAAGATCAAACACAATTAATTCAATTGCTTTTTAAAGACTTCCAGTAACATTAGTTATCATAATTACAACTCATCCACTCTGTCAGCTGATAACCTTTTGGCTCTGCTAAATTTGGTAGAGCCAAGAATGTATCATTTCCTTTTCTTCATTGTACTGTAGATGAGAGTTGAGCCCCAAACGTCTACAGCCTCTTTACATTTTTCTGGCAGCACAAGAGGTTCTTAATAGGATAGCAAGTTAAGGTCCTTTTCGAGTGCTGGAATAGTATGAAAGGAGCCTTATTGCAAATGAGAATACCAGGCAGACATAATATCTTATGAGGAACAAAAACCCTTTTTCTGCCTTCTGTCCTCAAATCACTAGGAAGAGAAAAACAATTGTGTGCATTTTGGTATAAAGGGAAAACAAAGTGTCCGTTTAGTGCACATAAGGACCCAAATCCATAAGACGACAGACTTTTCAAACTGTAAGAAACAAGCATAAAGAGTTACAATTCATTTCACAATTTCTCTCCTCCTTCCCATACCCACACAAATTATGCAGAATACTTTCATAATCAGGTTGCACTAGTCCTAGGTCACATAAATTTTTGTTTCAGATGACCACTACAGTACGTTAGCATCTTTCAACAGTGCAGTACATCAGGAGAAATCATGTTCTTTAACCCCTTCCTTCTTTGTCCAAGCAGCAAAATGGAGTTCAACTGAACATTACATTTTCATGTATTTCTATTATATGGGGACACAAGTATAAGTTAAAGTCAGGGACTGCAGGGCCAAAATAAGAAGCTATAACAAAAGGTGGTGAGAACTAGCGTGGAAAATAAATAAATCAGCAAAACATTTCAAAGCAGTCTTCGTTTCTCATAGTCAATTTATCTGAACATTATATAGACATAGTCAATTTTCACCACCTGGCTAATGGTTTCTGCTCTATCCCAGTTCCCCCTGCCAATGGCAGTAGGGCAGTGCTGCGGAGGAAAGGATGCATCAGGACTTCCAAGGCAACAATCAGCAGCAAATTCCAAACTTTCATTTTTTCTGCCCAAATCACACTAGAACCAAAACCTCCATGCAAGTATATTACCCAACATGAATTACTTCTTCCAAGCCAGCTCCAGTGGCAAGATTTGCAGTGAATCCTATTTTCTCCAAAGGCTGGTCAACATATTTGGACTAGTTCAGAGAGGACTTCACTGCCGACCACAGACTTCATCCTGAAACTAAATTTAATCACCTAAACTAAGGCCACTGAATCCTTTAAGGATGAATACAACAGCCCAAGACCTCTTCAACATCACATTGGAAAGAGACAGAGAATAAAAGCAAATTTGACATGCCTACAATAGGTCAGGGTTTCTGCCAGTTTCCTTAGTGCTAAAGGCACCCTGCCCAGTTAATAGACAAAGAAACCACTACATCACATGTGATATTTTGCCCAGAACACCACAAATATATTGGCATTGAATTATGTTCTCTATTCATAAAGCCACAAAATATGGGATCCACCAGGTGTTACGTGCTCCTCTTCTACCCCAGTTCCTGTTGAAGAAAATTTATTCTGTCTCAGAAGTGGGCATTACATGCCCGAGTGATCCCTGACCTAACCCAGTAACCCCTAATTTATGTGTAGCATCAAGTGAACCAGTGAGAGACAGTTTCAAGAGCAACATTAAAATAGCTGCAAGAAGCAGGAGCTACTGCAATGTGAAAGTGTCCTGGAGCAGAAGTACCACACTCACATTCCTCTGTAGGGCAGGTACCTTCCTCAGCTGCACTTACTGACACAACGCACCTCTCACGTGATTCCTGTGGGAATTTAGGAGCCCCAGATGACGGCAACCTCACCCAGGAAGTCACCAAGAATCAGACCTCAACCGCACCAACCACAGCATGCTGCATCATTCACTTCATGTGACTAACTACACCATATAAATGAATGCAAAGCAGAGATCATAAAGTTAGGAGGCATTTGACCAGGATAACCCTGATAATGCCCCTACGAGCACACTTGCCACCTCAATGCCAGATGCCAGAGCACCACCATGCCCGAGCTAACACGCTCTGTACCATGCACAACCTGCTAGCACCAGGCAAACCAAGGAAACAGCTCTCCAAACATATCCCCCATGTTTCCTCCAGGCAAACACGGACTCAATTTCTTGTCAAAAGGATCCATCATTATCTATGTGGTGACATAATTCCCTCTATATCCAGCCCAAAGCTCCCCTTCTTTCTAGACATCTCAATTATTTGGGCTGTGACACTGACAAACTTCAGGATCATTATCTCATCTGGGGTAAACAATTACAGCAATGAAATCCCTCTTTTTCCTGCAGTGGGTTTTTGTTCAAAAATTTATTAGAACTGCTCCTGTGCACAGGCCAGCCCCCCTTGCAACACAACAGCTGTTTATCATGATAACGCTACGTTCTTGCAACCATCAACAGGGGTGGTGGCCGGATGGTTGCTAACACCAGCAACGCAAGAGTTTGTTTTGGTTGTTTTATTTTTGGGAGGGAAAGGGAGAGCAACACTCGTTTTCTCTAGCTCTTGATTGATGACCTTACAATGTCTTTCTCCTGGGGAAAAATATCAAGGCTCACTGCAAGTCCACTCTTCAGCTTAGACCAGCATCTTTCAGCACCAAGTTTTGGTACTGATGTCTCAGTGTCAGCTTCAGCAGATGGACAAGCTTCTTAACTCCTTTTTTTGGCCTTAAGCCTTAGACACGATCATCAAGCAGTACATCTCTACTGCAGAAATGCTTACAAACGCTCTCTCCCCCAGAATGTGTTGGGATTTGCCTGACTTATTAAGAAATGCCCTCAATGCTCTCTGGCCCCTCACACTCTTCCTGGCACATTTTGTTGCCATGTGATACGTCAGGAATGGGCCACATCTTGCCCTACGCTGCGGCCCGGTGCTCAGGGTAATGGTCAGTGGTTTGAACCCTTTGAAAATTTGAACTGGCATTTCAAGAGTGACAAGTCAGCATGACGGCTCTAATTAAGAGGCAATTACAGGAAAGATGGGCACCACCCCAAATCCCTCTCGCCCCCCTCCCATGACTGTGTTTTGGAAAAAGTGACCCCTGCATGTTTTTCACTGTGCTCGATGGCCGAGGCCCTGGGCATGGCATGGGCTTCAGCTGAAGAGAGGCCTAGGGGCTCCCTCCAGCCATGCAGTGTTTCTGTACCCTTGCAAAACACTCACCAGCCTTAGCTGCAAACTGTAGCTGTTCAATTAAGTTTTGAGGAAGATGCCTTAAAATGTCTAGGCCCTTTGTAGATACCTAAGTTCTCTTCCCCTACCCAAGTGCTCAGGCAGCACCAGGCCCTGGAGTTTCTCATCAAGCACTCAAAACATTTTCTGATCTGGGCCCCAATAGTAACTGCACTCTGCTCATTTTCCACTAAGTCTTCTCTGTACAAATATTCATAAAAGCACCTCTGCAAACTCTGTCTTCACCGGAGTTATCCTCTGTGAAGATGATCTAGAGCAGCAGCTAAATCCTCGAGGAACACTTTTGTCCCTCCCTGCAAATGCCTGCCAGGCCAGGGAGGTGAGGCCAGGGAGGCAACAGAGTTCAGCAGAACAAAAAGTATTATGACATTTTCCACCTGTTTCACTAGATTTTTAGATTATCTCATCGAACTGCCTTCTGTGCACAGCACAGAGGAGATGCTGCCTGAAAAACAGGAGCATGGGGGTCCCCAGGTGTCAGCACACAGCCCTGGCAGACGCCGGGACACGTCCCAGGGCAGCGGGAGCCAGCACTGCCACATCAGTCCTTCCATCCTTCCCTCGTACCAGGATGAGAGCAGGAAGGAAAAAAGTCTCTCCAGCTCTTTTGCTCTTCCCCCCACATGCTGTGCAGCAAACACCAAGGCAGTCACTGTGGTCCTCCTCCAACTGCAAGAAAAACCATGAAGCTGAACAAGGCAGAGGAGGAACAGAGCGCACACACACAAAAAAAAGCAGCAACTGCTGGGAAGAACAGAAGTATGATTTTCAAAAAGCAAGGTTGGGGGCTTTTTAGTTTATTTTGGGTAATTATTTTTAACTGCATATCATGTTCAAAAATTATCCTCTTCATACTTGGAATTGAACAGGACATCTATTTTTATATTATTCATTCAGTCACAAACAAGACAAATGATAATAAATCAATGCCACAAAACAATTACTAAGTYGCCCTGGCTGTAAATTAGCTAGGTTGGCCATTCTATATTGTCATAACATTTTACATGAATCTCTGGTTTGTATGTGCCACAACACCTTTCCTGTGTAAAACAGACTACATCTCATTAGACTTAAGATCCCACATTTTAACTCTAGTTACTCCAAAGCATTTTTGCATCTTCTTTCAACCCCAAATTCTGCCAGCCCAGCCAGGTATATGCAGCAAGGCAAGTTTATACACTCAGGCAGGGAGCAGGCTGTCATATTTTATGTTTATAACATGGAGGCTCAAACTGAGAAGTACAAATATCCCACTCTCACAACTGATAGTAGACCAGCATTAGTGCTCACAGGAGACGGATGAGCAAAGAGTTTGCTTCTGTCCAGCACACACTCTTCCAGTTTGGTCCTTCTATTCTGGGGGCTACTTGGTTTATACTGCATGACACATTAAAATGGCGCTTGTTACCACCAAGACTCTGTCCCACCTGATGCCTCAGACAGGCCACACCACGGGACCTCACCTTCCCCACTACACCCCTGCCATTAACTTCACTGTTTCTCTGAGAGGGAATAYGACTCCCAGACTAGCAATCGGGGGTGATCACCCACCAAAAGCAACCCATTTTGTGAGACCAGCTACTGTTCTTTCCTCCCATTGCACCTCCTCACTTAAGGGAAGCAAAAATGCTTACGTGAACACAACTTCCTTCTTTACAGGTACCCTACGACACGCAAAGAGGTCTGTCGCACCACAACCATGTTGTGTGCCTCGCTCAAGACTAAGTGATCTTTTAAACCAGAGAGAATTCGGGGATTTTTGATTAGGAAGACTTTTTTTGTTTGGTTGGAGGTTTTTTTGGTTTCAAAAAAATCGAAAAAGGTGGGTTCTGTCTCTGCATTTTCTTCATGGAGATGAACACACCCAATGCTGTTAGTCACTATGTAAGCAAAGTAACTACTATCCTTAAACAATGATGACATATTTAACACTGCCTGCTGAGAAGAGGAGGTTATTACCATATAGTGACAGAAAACCTGCTCCAGCAGATTACAGGTAGAAGAGAAGGCCTCAAAGAAGTCAGGAAATTCCTAGCTCAGAAGGATTTGGAAAGACAAATAGCCTTCATGAGCTAGTATGGAAATTATTTCCCCTCTTAAAACAAAGATGAAGAACAAAATACAATTTACATGGAATTCATTAACTTCAAGTTTCCTAAGTTTTAGGAACTTACTTCATTACAGGCTAAATAAAAACCTTTCTGAACAGTTGCTTTAGATCAAAATAATCTGAAATTGGTTCTTCTCAGGTCCTCACTTCTCATGCCTTACTTCTCTAGAGGAGGGTCTACATGAAGACCCTGAGAAGTCAGTCCTGAGACCTAATAGCAGGATCTCATGCTCCCTGCTGCCATGCACACATGGATGGGGAAGAAAGATGTAGACAGTGCATTAATCCTTTTGGCATAACTGAAGAGGTGTCAGTCAAAGAGAGGTTCTGCTGTAGGACTGAAGTAAGACACCACTGCAGCTGATGCAGCAGTTACTGCTCCCCTGCATCTCAACAACTCTGTAAGTCTCGACTGATCTAGTTTTCTTTCGATCAGAAAGGACCAAGAGAAGCATCCATGTGGAAACATGCCACAAACGGATGCCATCATTTTCCCAATATCCATAAATAGAAGAAAAAGTTTTTCCCAGTAGAGGTATGATGCACCCGGGCATTTGAAGCTTCTCACGAGAGCTGGAGTATGTTTGTTAAAACTGCACCTCTATTCAAACGTTTTATACGTGTGGCTCTTCACCAGAGGAAGAGGAACAGGGAAAGAAGGTGTGCCAGATGGTGAGGCAGCAGCGCAGAACGCCAGGTAAGGAGCCTGGCATCTACAGGCCCTATAAAGCACCTCACTAAAATTACGGATAGCAAAGAGGGCTTTTAGTCTCCTTTCCTTTAATACTGTTTTTCCTGTAATCAAGAAGGAACTTTATGTTAACATCCAGAGGGTAAATAATGAACTTGAATTAGGGTTCAACAGCCTTCAAAAAAAGACCTAACCACACACATGCAAAGTGGTATGACATTTGTGACAATGGGCACAACCCCATTTGAACTCTTCCTTCGTCTTTCCTCTGTTCAATTTCAGTTGTGCAGTTCAGTATAAAACTCACTTCCACATTAATACAACAGTCAACACTTGACTTTTCCTATTAAGATAGCAGCGTAATCTTCCAGAAGTTACGGCATGTTTCATGGCTTTAATAAAATCTCAAAATGCCCAGTGAAACCAGAACAGTGGTTTTGGGGTGGGGTTTTTTGTTTTATTTTGGGAGGGTTGTTTGGTTTTTGTTGTTGGTTTTTTTTCCCCTTAGAAGTGTCCTTTTGTCCTGATTTATCCCAATATTCAAACAATAATGCTCAAGTCGAGGGAGGGTAAAAAAAAAAAAAAAAAAGGAACAAAAATGAAAACAGAGGAATGCCCTGAAGTGCAGCCTCTCCTGAGGCACCCAGGCAACAGTCAGAGGCAGGAGCACAGAATCCTGAGGATGCAACAGGGCTTGTGGTCCACAGCCCACCAGGAACCTGCAGCAGCCTGGAGCGTTTGCTCCTGTCCTCAGCGCACCAGGGAGAAACATAGTACCTGGGCACTGCACAAGTCTGACACTCCGCCAGACTATTCCTCTGCTCAGATCATGAAGTGTATAAACGTATTTTTTTGAGTAGAAAGACCTGAGCAAATACTTCACATCTGTACTGTGACCTTTAATAACTCTCAGATTAAATTTATAAACTCTATTCCAAATGAACGGTGTGTTAAGTTAGCTAAAAATTGATTTAAATTATTTTTTTAAAAAAGCTCAGTAAATCAAACCAGCAAGCTCTAAATTGGGCCCTATGGCCAGGTCTAAGAGAAAAATTCCTGAGGACAGAGGAAAAGCATTCAGAGCAGAAAGATTATGCACCACCATCCCAGAGAGAGCAAAACTATACTCAGAAGGAAACTACCAGACTTTCAACTTCCACAAAGTCTTTTCTCAAGAAAGAGGCACGATATTAACACAATGTATTCCCGTGAACTTCCATGAGAAGCCTCATCCAAGAATAAGATGTACATGTAGAAACCAGAAAAAGAGAGCAATGAACTCTCTCTGGAAATGATTTATGCTGACCATAGCTGTTGTTCATTATTAAGTTAGAACAGAAGTAAAAGCCTAGAAAGAGGGAATAAAAAGCTCTTGGTCTGTTGGCATTTAAATACTAYTTTATTTATTCTCTTCTTTTAATACAATCATATTTTGTAATATAACTATTAAAATAACATAGAAACCAAAAGGCTTCACCCTATTCCCAGCATGCTCCCGTAAAACGTTCAAATAAATCTCCTCCATTTGTTATTCATGCACAGACTACTCTGCTCATCCAGGATAGCATGGTAAATTAATAACAATAAAAAAAGCTAGCAAAACATTTCAGAACTTATCCATCACACCACTTTTCTCTCATCAATAATTTGTAACATAACATTTTAGGAGCGTATTCCACCTTTGGTCCTCTGCCATGATCTAAATTAGGAGAGGAGTAAAAACCACATTTGATGCTAGGCAATAAAAGCCAAGTACAAAGGAACTAACTAAAGTTATTTGTGAAATGAATTACACAGACCCATCAAAGCATGTTGTTTCATGGGTTAAATGCATGTTTCTCCACAGTTAAATGCATAAGCCAGTGACTGTCCATATATGTTTGTCTAACTCCTCTACAAATCTCTCAAAAGTTTTTGGACGGTGGGTCCTCTGTTTTCCACAAGGTGAGGGGAAAAAGTGTTGAAGTCCAGAAAGGACCTTCATTACCAATAATTTATGGCTGAAAAGTATTGCTGCACATGTCCTATATCGATCAGCAAAATAAACTTAAGAATACATATCTAATCTCTGTCATGTAGCCACATCCTTTCCTACCAGCATGTATCCAGTGTTTTTGAGATAGAAGTTGGTCTTTTACCGAAATGCACAGTCACCCTATCTCCCAGCAGCTGAAGGCTCAGCAGCTCTTCACCACTTCTTCCACACCCAGCAGGAGACCCCCACACCTGAAAAAGACCTAGGCTGCTAGAGAATGCTTCTCTGGCACAGGAGCTGCCTCATTACAAGAGAAACTACCAGTGAAGCCAGACAATGCTCAAGTTATTCCTCTCCAGCATCTCAACATGTTTAATGCATCTGTCCCATACACTCAACAGATTAATGAATATCTAAACATGTGAATTGTTAAAGAGTGAACACATTTCTGAGCATAAGAAAACTTCACAAGAAGGTCACTGCCATGGTTGTAGATGGGTCCCCATTGATAACCAGCCTCCCCTGCATCACTGGGGCTCACATCCAGAGCTGGTCAGACAGAGGGAAGATGCAGCCCATAACACACCTAAACAGAATCAACCCTGCCCTTGGCAGAAGGAACTGCGACTGCCCGCACCTTCCCCGTTACAGCTGACCATCTTCCGGCAGCCTCCCCACTGCCAAGCAGTGCCCAGCCCGGCCCCAGCCTCCCCAGGCACCGTCCACAGCCACATCGGAGTCTCCTGGCTGCTCAGATGCACCTGGTGTCACGGCCAGCGACTGTACCAGCCCCAACCTACTAGTCCCACAGAGAAGTGACTACAAAAGATAATTGCAAGTGTTCTTATTTTTGTTCAGGTTTTTTTTTGGCTCCACTCAGGGCTGAGCCCAACTCGGTTCCAATAATCGAAGTAAGCTTTCCTTTTTACTCTCTCCAAAGGCAGTATCAGTTTGGATGTCCTTTCAAAGAGGCCCAAAGACATCATATCCTAATAAATAAATGGCAGTTTCTGACTCCTCCTTCTTGATGGCAGATGTTTCGCTGACTTTGCAGCTGCGTATATTTACAAGTTAGTAGTTTCTTGCCTCATTCCCAAAACTACAGCTTGCAACAGAGCCATATCATTGTCTTCTGTCAAAACCACATGTGCCAGAGGGCTCTTCTATTTCCTTAGCCTGTTATTTTTGTCACTACCTTTAAAACTCCCAGCTTTCTTCTGAGGATATACTGTCACTTTCTGAAATTATAGCTCAGCTTGCTTCCTCATTTAATTCCAGAAACACACTGGGGGAGGGGAGGAAGACATAAAACAGACTTCTGACAAAGTACGGAGCACTAAAAGTTATTCTTTCATCAACACAATAAGAAGTCAGACAATGCAACTCCTCCCTCCCACCTCACGATGTTTAAACCCTGTTATTCATTCTTCAGACTGTTATTAAGGCATCCAAATAAATGCAGTTCTCCCCAACTTCATGCTAGGGGCATCTCAGCTCTGAGGATGGGTGGGAACAGCTGCGCTCTTCTAATTGTGCATTCTCCTTCGAAGGAGGGATACCGTACAACACATGAGAAGTAGATTGTGCAGGCTCTGAACACACCAATCCATGCTGCTACCTGGCAGCAGAGCAGCTCTGCTGTCCTGAAACAACATGAACTCAGCTGGAGCCCATGTGCTCTTCCCCTCACCCTTCCACACCTACACTGAATTACCTATTCCAGTCCACCTCCCCACTTATTCACATTTGAAAGATGTTAATAACAATACTGCCCTACTCTTCCCTGCTCACAAGAGGTGGAGCTGGGAACTTCACATTGCTCCTGGTCTGCCCTTCACCTAGGCACCCTTCTCCACAGGATCCTCATCAGTGGGGGAACCCACACCACCAGCAGCTGCCTCTCCCCACCCTGACTTTTAGACCTCTCTAGAAACACTTAACACACCACACGCGGTGCCTCTCATAGCAGCTCTTGCCCAGGGTAATGTCTTCATTTCCTGGCAGAGCACACGCAAATCAATGGGCTGCTTTTATGGTTTGGGTTTTTTTTTTTTTCCTCCCCGAGGAGCCTCAATTTCTATTCCAAGGCAAAGTCGTGCTTCAAACACACAGAGCAGCATATGTTATTTCTTCACCTACCAATCAAGAGACTAGAAGAAACCAGTCTGGTACTTATATATCTGCCATTTCATAAACGCTAGGCAATACCCTAGAACTGTCTTCACTGCAGCATCCAATCTGTCCCCCCCAGACAGCCCAAGAAAAGGAGGCGATACAAGTGACAGATACAGCAACCTAAAGGTTTAGTTTTGAAAAACAGTCATTTTAGTGGCTAGAAATAAGGAGCAGCAAATTTGTTGCTTGTCTTTAACACCTTGTCCGCACACACTCTGCACAAACGTCCCTGAAGAGTTCAGGCAGTGCAAAACCAGCTACGCCAACTCTGCGCCCACTTCACAGAATCCTAAGGGTCTGCCTGCACCTCTAACGACTCCTGGCCATTTCACACCGATGGAGCCAAAATAACAAACGAGAAGCAGCATGTCTGGCCCATAGCAATCTGGCGGCAAGAGAAACGACCAAAGGAACTGGTTCCAAAGGCAACATGTGGCACCACAGGGCAGGGAGATCCCAGAGCAAGGGGGCTGCCGGCCAAGTAAGCATTGCTTCATGGGGACGGACAGACAGACAACAGCAGCAGTTCTCAGAACGAGCCTTGCCCAAGAACTCCAAAAATAAGTTACAATTTCTCAAAGCAGTCTTTCAGTCAAATATATTTAATGTAATTAAAAATGAAAGGTAGATGAGGAGAATTAAGTTCCCCTCAATTTAGACAGGAACTCATATCTTAAAATGCACCAGAGGCATAGAGTAATCTTGCAGAAATGTTTTTCCTGTCACGTCGTACTGTTTAATTATATATTACCATTCCAAGCTACCATGACAGATTTTAAGTGAGTTTGTCTTTTTTCCATAATTAATCATAGCAAAGACTCATCTGTTCTTCAAGCCCGGTGATGACAGCGCTGTTTTCACCACTGTAAGGCAATCATCCCACAGCATTCCTTCCTGAAAGCTATTGCAAAGAGAAAAGCTCACCTATCTGCACAAGATGCCTTTCAAAGATATAAATCAGCTCCACATACATTCCTTCGTACTATAGGGAAGTGAAAAAGGGAAAACTGCTTTTCCATAGCAAGCAATCATACAGACACACAGGCATAGCACAGGCTAATAATGCTAAATAAATGCTAATGATAAATATATAAACCCAATGTAACCATCCAAGAACAAGTATCCTACCCCTTAAACATCAGACACTCAGAGCCATCAGCATCCAACACTGGTGCAGGAGGATGGGAGGCAAAAAGACRCTTGGTTCTTCTGCGAACATAAGGCAGCCTCCCTTATAATTACCATAGCCAACAGTTATTTTAAAGGCAGCTTTGGTCACCATCATATTCTATTCTAGGTGCAGAAGATGCGTCTTCAAAAATAACCTGTAGCTACATGTAGATAAGTGCTAACAAACTATCTAATCAAAGAAGAGCCACATCCAAAGCAGAAAATAATAAATGCTAATTGGACAACAGAAAGAAGTCTGTCTTTCTTTTTTTTAGTGTCTCAAGTCACAAAAGTGACATTACTGGGGTGGGGCGAAGAAAAAAAACAACAACTCTTTTGCTTTGGAAAATCAAGCATTTATCGCTTCCAACAGCTACAGCATACAGCACGTTCATAGAAAGTTCTCTTGCTGACCGCTGAAGGAAAAAGTATTTCCAACATAATGAATAACATACAGGGATCTCTGTTCAAAGTGTTTTATCCTTCATCCTCTCAGTTTGAACTCCCCAAAGGATGAATTAGATACGTGCAAAATTACTTTTTCCCCATCTGTGAAATTCTGCGACACACACACTTTTTTTTGAACAAGCAACAAATAGAAATCCAATCCGGTGTTAATCGTTTTTGATTGCTCTACAGAAAAATTATGATTTTTCCGCAGTTCTCCTATATCGTTCACATGGCATGCTGGTAGCTTTCCAATTACAAGTCATTAGGAAAAAAATTGCATACCTTGTTCTGTTCATAAAAACAGGCATAGATGGGCACCACACAGCCCTGAGCAGCCATAAAACTTCGTGTGTCTTATTACAGTCTCGTAAGAGTAACTTTAGCTCAAAGCTCAAGTTTTCAATAACCAATCACTGTATTAACAGTGCCACCTCTATGGCTCTCTAGCTGCTTCCCAGTTTTCCAAAGCAAGATAACAAAAGCAGCAATGACTACAAAAAAGACAATGTATTCAGTTTGACAGGCTGTTAAAGACTAAAGTTTACATTTGTATCCAAATATTTAGAAACATTTTTACTAGTACCACTCTTTGTTAAGGCCTGATCTCTGAAAGATTCTGGCATTCCAAATCATTATTTTCTTCCAAGTTATAAAAAAATATAAGATTTAGCCATGTATCTTAACCATCACTTTTAGAAGATGAATGTTTTTAAATTACCATGATATCCTGACAGCTTGGTGATCTGTTACAAAAAGATGAAGAAAAACATGTTGACAGACAACTGCCCAGGAGAGCACAGAGAGAGAAAGTGATTTTTACACAGGACATTATACATCTCTCTCTCTCTCTCTCTCTCTCTCTCTCTCTCTCTCCCCCCCCCCTTTTATTTACAAGAATAGAGTCAACTGTTTTCAGTGTTCTTATTTAAAAATGCATAGGAATAATATGCACTCAAAAATATTGCGACATATTAAATGACAAAGATTTTCACCCACTAGAAGTGGTGTTTGTATTTTATTTATTAAGAGTGAAAATATTAAATGCATATTTGCATGCTCGCTCTAATCAAAGTGTTAGAGATTTCCCATATCACAAGTGAAGAACTTACAGAGTAGCAAGAAGCAGAATAACAGCCCATTTTCTATGACAAAATAAAGGAAAGTGGAGATCCTAAACCTTGTCTGGTTCTGCTCTCTGTGGCCTCAAAACCCAAACAGACTCCTAGCTCTCCCAAATATTAGCAAATTATAAGGTAACACTTCTACTGTACTCCAGTCACTTGTACTGTGAAGAACATCCCGTGCTGGAGAAATCTTCCCAGCAAAAAACAACTCAGTTTTCCTTTCCAAGTATCAAAATTAACATTCTCTTTTCCAGATATCTAGGAAAAATGGAAGCATAGCTTATAATATTTTTGCCCAGTCCTGACAACTAGCCTTTAATTTGCTGCCATCTGTACTTCAGGAAACTTCAGCCCTTTCATTAGGAAATCCCTCCCACAGGTTTACTTGTAGGGAATGGTTCAGATCTGAGCTATGTAGTACAGTAATTAACTTGAAGAAATCGCACATGCAGATCCAAACCAGTGTATTATTTAGAAAAGATGAATTGTTTAAGATCAATCTTCACTCGCTATTTTTAATTTAATGCACGAGTCTTTTAGCCTTGTGAGTATTAGAGTATACATCATTTTCTCATTAACAGAGAAGAAGAAAGTTAAAGCGGTTGTAACAGGAGATTTACAATCGGCTGCCCTAACCAAAACAACAGAACCTACTGTACAACTTGTTCATCCAAGGAAAACCTCAAATACAGCCGTGTTTCCTCAGACATCCTATAAAACTGTAGTACTTGCATACCTATACGCATACAAACTGTCTGCAAGCCATCCCCAAACTCAAAGCCCTTAGAGGTGCTGACCACACGCTTATAATCAAATAAAGCTATGTCCAGAGGTTTCAAAATAACAGCAGAAAATGTAAACCAGCACTACAGAATTCGAGATGGAAAACCACAAGCATTTCTGTTTCATAAACTGCACTTCCAGAAGTTAAGAGGAAGACTGCCTCCACCAAAGGTGTCCTTCCTCAGAAAGAGGAGGTCTAAGAAACAAACTATTCAAACACCAATTCAAACATCCAGATTCAAACCCGCATCCTACGTAATCTGACATACCAAATCACCACCAACTGAAGAGCTACAGTTTTTAATGTATGCAACATTTAAAAAAACACACTGTTAGGTTTCAGATGTCGAAGGAACATCTTTTGACAACAGGAGCATTTTGCACTTAAGAGAGAAAAGAGAGCCTTTGAGGCTAAAGAAGCAAGCATCCAGTCTCTGGATGTAGCACAAATTTCTATCAAGGTTTAAACAATTTGCTTCTGCCCCTCCAAAGCCTCTGCACTCCCACTGCTAAAACGAGGGTACCTCCTTACCCCTGCAGCATCCGTCAGAGCCTCAGAAGACTCAAACATCCAACAATGAAAAAAACCCCACGTTTTTCCAATAACCTTCAGATCTGTTACATGAATGTTTTGCTAGAGGAAATGCCTGAGCGAGTAGCCTTAGACAACTGTTTTACATTAAGGAGGAAGCACATTAGTTTACTGCACGAGTACTACCACGATGCACTTTTAGGAGGTGCAGTATTGCGGCCACAGTTGCCATTTTCAGCGTCTGAGAATAAACACAAAAGCTGCCAACACTAGGTTGCATAAGAGCACTTTAAGCACATGGTTATTTACAAAAGCAGAGGTAATTATAATGCAGGAGGTAGATCCCAAACAAACAGAATTGACTAACACTGTCAAAAAAAAAAAAAAAAACCACCACCACAGAGATCTACAATTACTATTACTTAATTGTAGGACAGCTGCACGAACAGCCTCAGTCGCTCCCTGTACTATCAATATATGGCCAAAAAAACAGTTGGAAAAACGTGCTGTTTAAAAACGCAAGTTGATGTCTGAAGCTACGTGTAGAGGAGAAAACAGGAAAACGCCGTTTCTCTCGACAGCTTACCTGATCTGGACTTAATGATGTCGCTGAACTCACTGTGTCCCCCGCCAGGTCCTTCCTCCTGGTCGGCGACGCGGGCCATGCTTGTGGGCTGGGGTACGCCAGGGGCGCAGCCTAAATCCGTCGGGAGAGGGTTCCCATGGAGGGCCCCGGCTCAGCACCAGCACCTACAGCGCAGGACCGGGAGCAGAGAGGCACCGTAACTCCATGGGCTACACCAGGCGTGACTCCGCGTGGGAGGCGCAGGCCGGGACCGACACTGGCTGGCCATGCCCACGTGTGGCGGGGCGGCCGACCAGCCCCTCGCTGTGCCCCTGCCGAGGGACGCCTTACGGGACTTAAAAAGTGAGATGGCACAGAGGGGTGCTACTGGCCATTTTAACCCCTAGCCGCGAAAACGAAGCTTCAGCCATCCTTGGGCGACAGGGCACCCCGTGCCCACCCGCGCACCCCAGAGGGGCAGGACACAGCCCTTGCAGCGATACCGTCACCACCCGTCACCCAGCTGGCACCAAACGGGACATCCCCGCTTGAGGGGGGTGGCAAAGCCGGGGAGCCCCGCTCCTCCTGGGCTGGGGCATGTGCCAGCTGGGAGGGGGCTGAGGGCAGGCGCGCTCCTTCGGCCGGCCTGGGGCCGTGAGAGCCACGTGTGGGAGAAGCCACGAAGCCCCYCTCGCGGGCGGGGAGAGCCGAGCCCCGCGGGACGGGCCCCGCACACGGCCCCAGGCAGCTCCCCGCCCGACCGCACCGGCAGAGCCGCTGCCGCCCCCGCTCCCCCGGCGGGGATTTTGACCCGGCGGGCGGCCGGGCGTGCCGGCACCTCCCCCCTGCGGGGTGCGCGGCCCCAGCGGCGCCGCCGACCCTCGGGGACCCCCGCGGCGGGGCC
>JAYKAV010002944.1:2781810-2810315 GCA_035582835.1 Phoebastria nigripes | reverse complement strand
GGCCGGCGGGGCTGCCCCGGCGCGGCCAGCGCCGCTCCGCTCCTCCCCCCGGGCCTCCCCGGCCTCACCTGTGCGCTCCCGCCTCTCCTTCCTTTTCCTTGTCCCCCCACAGATAAGCGCTGCTCGCTCGCCCCGTCGCTCCCCAYGAACACCGAAGTCGCACGGAGCACGACAAAGTCTGAGGGGCATTTAGGACGTTTACACGCTTAACAGCAGGCAATAGCTCTCCCGAGACGCGCCTGCTCCGGCCGGGTGCCCCGGCCTCATCTCACGGGGTCGCTGGCAGCCGAAAGTCCCGGCTGGTTCTCAGCGGGGCGAGGAAGGGACAGCGTGGACCAGTTAAAACGTGCTGCGCTGGACGCCGGGTACCTGTCGTCATTTTTTATGTATGGACAGACATAGACGTTAGTAAAATATTTAGCTCACGCTAATTAATTTATTGCTGCATTTGCAACCTGGGAATGAACACTTTCGTATTTGCTCAGGCAAGTAATATTGACTCACCTACACTGTAAGGTTGCTGAACACTGGCCCTCGATTATCTTGGTAAGCATTGGTCTGAAGTTTCAGCGGTATCAGAGAGACACCGTAGCTGAGTAATTCCTCAGCGTTACCTGCCAGGCCTCAGCCGCCCGGCCCAAAAGGTTTTCAAGGTTAGATGCATTCCCAACATCGAGTACCTCACTACCTTAATAACAAAACCAGATACCGGCCAGCAGTCTGCAGAAAAGAAGGTGCAGAATTTATTAGCCAGAAGAAAGGAGGGAGCCCAGGCTAGGCAACACATTCATTTTGTATCTCCAGGTGAACAGAAATTGGTAGCAATGAAATTAGGAAGATTTGTCTTCAAAAGTCTTTTTTCTTACCAGTATACAGCTCACGAGTTTACTAGGCACCACAGATAACAATAATAAACAATGATTACGTGTATTTTAGCCTAAGCTAACTTTGATATTTACCCATACTTTACTATTTCCCCCAAGGAAAAAAGAGAAATCTCAAAGAAACAAAACAAGCTACTTGTAAATTATTATTATCATAATTCTAACTGCACTTAACATTTTTTCCTCAACCTTTGATCTGTGCAGTACGTGTGTAACAGGGACTGGGACTTACTGTTCTGCATTCCAGGAGACAGGGCCTCGCAGATAGTGCGATGTATTTTTGCACTTCGAAGAAGCCCCAAAGATGAAGATGCCTAATTCTGATGATTCAATAGATTTCCTGGGTGATTCGGTGCAAATTAGTTAATTCATCCTTGATCTGCTTTATCCAAACCACTGCATGAAGTCATTAATGGTTCTTACTTGTAAAGAGATAATAATAAATTGTCCAAAGTGTTGTGATGACTGAAGGTGTGAATCTGTTGAGAACTGCAGATCGTGGATGACAAACACTGTAAAACCACCGATATCGATACCTATCACTGTCTAACCGTAAGGCAGTGCTGAGCAGTAGGCTGGTTTTGTTGGAAAGGTATGGTCTGTGTTTATGCCTGTTTGTTTACGTTATACTGAAAAACCTGTACTACCAACATACCGTTTGTGGTTAGAGGAGCACCACTTGTGCTTCTTGCCTTCTGCCTTGCTGCTCTGGACTGAACAGGCGGCTTCCCTGCCCCATCCCGTGCATTGCCTCTGCATGCTGGATTTTCAATGCCCAGGGATGAAAACCCACGCAAATACTGGAAGCCCACAACCCAGATGTAACCCAGCTGCTTTTCATACAGGTCTTCCACAAACAGGACAAGAGACGTACCGACCTGTGTAACCCAGTGCCCGCTCAAGAGTGAGCACAGATGAAAATCGTCATTTCTCACTGCTGGGTATCTAGCAGCGGTGTGGGGCCCGGGAATCCCAAAGCTCCGCATTGCCTTCCTAATGCAAGGAAATGCTAAGTGGAAGAAAGGCCTTTCTTTTGTAGGCTGCACTGAGGGGATTAGTCGTTTCACAGAGGTTACCCAAGACTGCTATCAGGTAGCAATAACTTTGATCGCTAAAAGCTGCAGTCAAGTTGATAAGCGGGAGCAGAGAGCTGGTATATCCCATTTCAAATCTCCGTGTGTAAGCCCAAGGTCCTGATTTTTATAATCTTGTTCTGAAAGCACCTATGAATTATTTCTCAAAAAGAACCACATTTCAGTTTAACCTGATAGCATTTCCTTTCTTCTCTTTTTTCCTCTTTTTCTTTTTTTCTTTTCCTGTTTTAGACAGAAGTAGCATCATTATCTTCTTTGAACTGTGGAGTGCCAGCAGAAGGGTAATAGAATAACGAGACTGCACACTACCTCAGGGAAGCGGGAGAATTTTTTTCCTGGTGTGTTTCAAACATGCCTCTCTCCAGAGCCGTCTTCACACAGCTGCTGATCAAAGCCTGAGTTTGCCGAGCTAGTTATTTAGACTGTAGGCTTCTCAGTGCAAGGGCTGTAATTTTTCTATCTGGGTCTTTAGGCACAAGTCCATAAGGGAAAAAAAACCCCACCCTAATCTTTAATATTCTGTACATTTGTACGCTTTAGGTCTCTCTAATTTTGTATTCCAGTGATTGGCAGAATTAGAAAATAATGACTAGCACAATTTTAAAGTCAAACAACGAAGTCTCCAGCCAGTTGTATTTCTAAAACCTATATTCACCTACAAATATCTTGGTTGCTGCAGACCATTAATATCATGTGGATTGTGTGGCACAGTTTACCTTTCTGTATAATGCAGAATAGATTAAGAAAAGAAAGGAAAAGTCCATTAACCCCTTAGATAACATTAAGAAAGGAAAGACAAGGGGAATACAGAAAAAGAAACTGTGAAGAAATGGGCTGAGAAGATGTGGAGCCCTTGAACTTTGACCAAAGTAAATAGGTACTTTATTCCTCAGTGCATGAAAACAGCGCCGTTGTGAGGCTCTGAGCTCATCTTACCTTGTCTCCTTGTCTTTTCTTTGTTCTTAGCATTTCTATTTATAGAATACACTCATAATTGATAGGATTAAGATATAACTAGAGATTTCATGTATCTCGTTACCTTGAGATTGACTGCTGTAATAATGCATGTGCTCATTCATCAATGTTTTCTCATGATTTCAGAAAACCATTCCATATTCAGAAAGACATGCGATACCAAACGGATTGCTCTGTAAGTAGAGTATCTTTATTGTCCCTTTCTGCATACCCCGTCGTGTTGTCACTCTCAGTTAACAGATTGGGTACGCTGTTACTCAGCAGACTTTTTTTTTCCTCCAGAACTTGCATCTGAATTCAAATAACAGCTCCTTGGTGCTTTGGTGCTGATGTACTGCACTAACCAGTTAGTACAAGTCCCTTACTATTTTCATTATCTCTTATCCGAGGAGAAAAATATATAAAAAGACATAGTAAATAAACATTCTCTCTCTGTATATTCCTCTTGTGAGGAAAATGACCAAGTTTTTCTAAAAGCTTGGGTCGGTTTTATCTACAACTCCTTTGGCAGTACCTTTGAAAGACTTTAGCACACCAAGCAGACATAGTTAGCTTGTTCCTTTTCCTTTCTTTTGCTGTAATCTAAGTGCTTTAGAGTTACCTTTGTTGCTCCACTAATTATCTGATACTAACATATTCAAAATCAGGCCTAGCACAATTTTTAAAGGTGGGAGAGCATTTTCTACCCTCAATTCCTTAGTTTGGGATCTGATTTTAACATTAGATTGTATTTTTATTCCAAGCTCAGCCACCTTTGTGTGTAAGCTCCTTCCGAACTCCTCCAAGACTTAGAGCCTGTTTGTGGCAGGCATTGTAACGTAGCTTAATAAATTCAAGACTGTTTTGCCACACAGAGTTAACCACATGTCAGGGGGCACCAGGTACAGAAAGCGAGAGGGATGGACTGGGGCAGAGGGCAGCAGGCAATTGTGATAAATTCAGGAGGCCTGGGTGCAAGATGCCCTCCAAACAAAATGCCCGTCGCCTGCACTGCCGCAGGTCCACCTGACTGTCTCTGCATCACCGTTCTGTGTCCTCTTTCTGTTTAACCTAAACAGAAAGCAGTGTATTCCCCTTAGCATACTTCCATTTCTACAAGTTGGGATCTGTATCTTCAGTAGATTCTCTCCACTCTATTTTTATCTCGTTAGATTCGATATATCTATCGATTAGATCAGATTCAAGGGAATATTGTGTGCATAAAACACACTCGAACCTTGTATCTTAAGTTTCAGCAATTTTTTACAGCTTCATTATAAAACCCCAGAAAATTGCACTGTATTAATAGAAACGCTGACATCCCTTTAGCTGCAGTGACATTAATTGAAGCTACCATAATTTATCATCATTCTGAAGAATTTAACCTCTAAAAGTACATTAAATAAGAGTGCATTAATGAACAATTATAGTAATCAATTTACCCTCCCAGCATAACTCTCTTAACTGCAGCAGAGGATTGGAAAAAAAGAAAACCATCAACAACAAAAATGCCTGTGCAAGACAGAAACCTTTGGCCAACACCATGAGGCAATCCTCTGCAAGGGCAGGCGTGAGTTGTTAGTCAAAGTCACTCCTAACACAAATTGTTTTCTGTTTATTTATTTAGCCTTTCT
Organism: Phoebastria nigripes; assembly: GCA_035582835.1. Classification (NCBI taxonomy): domain Eukaryota; kingdom Metazoa; phylum Chordata; class Aves; order Procellariiformes; family Diomedeidae; genus Phoebastria; species Phoebastria nigripes. The sequence continues at coordinate 2,805,749 of JAYKAV010002944.1, read as the reverse complement.
GTTTATTTCTTTCACTCCTGGCTATTTTTTTCAGTGCCATTCCATTCCCATTTGAATAGCCTATGCTATATATCGGCATAGGTTTGTTTAGTGGCTAGACACATAAATACCTAATGCTTGTACAATTACAGAATAAGTACACTTTTTCAGCAAGTTTATCATTTAGGGGTTAGAATAGGAAACAGGGTTCCTGTGTTAACACAACGTAGAAACTTGGGTAACTTGCTTAATTTTAGTAACTTGGTTCACTCTTTGCAGTAGGGAAAAAATAACACCTTCCATCATAGGGGCATTGTTTATTGAGTGAAATAATATGATAGTTGGACAAAGACAATTTGAAAACACTTTAAAAATGAAAGCACTCACCACTCTGCAAAAATAGTTATTGGTGGAAAGTATGGAAAGGGTGTTTCTTCGTAAGTCTTTATTTTAGGGGTAGGCAGTTTATTCTTACCAAACTTAAGAAGTAATTCTTTACTACATGTGAATCCTCCCAATATGGAATGAATACAAACCAATTCAAACACAAAAGAGGAATGAAACAAATCAATTTTTCCCAAACGATCATTATTTTTAACATTTGTTTGCCTCACTTTAGATCAAATGATTAGGTACATGTCACCATTTCTTTGCCATTTCCTCTTAAATGATCAGCGTGGATGCTTTGTACTTGACCCCTTAAGAAGTTCCCTAATTAGAAGTAGAATTTAAGATTTTACATAGGAGACTGCACAAGTGTTAATAAAATCTCTCTCTGCTGGAAAACACCATTCATTAACGTCTTACTGGGATAATGGCACCCGCTGGGACACCAAAAGCACCAGCAAAAACYTGTGCTATGGACGGCATGTCCCACATTCCCACCTACTAAACACTTTCCATCCGATTAAACTCCCCCATAGGCTCGACTTGGCAGCCTGTGGCTTTTGCCCCCCTGAATCACATGAGGACACGGGTGGTTACCAAGACTGAGGCAAGAGTCAGGCTTGAAATGCTCCTGCATTGATCCCTCCAGCTGCAAGACAGCTGCAGTCCAGAAGCCGCGTAGCAGCGCTCTCACCGCCCTGAGCAAACCCTCACACGTTCGGCTTCCCGACCACAGATGAGCAGCCTATAGCCAGGAGAACGCTTGACCAGGTTTTGCCATACCTGCCGCTGCGAGCATGCCCTCGGACCCGCTAGGAAGCCCCACACTTAACAAACTCTGTATGGGCTTACAAGACTACCATTAGCCTCCTACTTCCAAAACACATAGAGTTTTGTTAATGTGCTGAAAGCCTAAATAACTTCTAATTAATTACTACCACTAAGTGGGTTTTTCTTTTCTTGAAATATCAAGGATTTTGGCTTTTAACTAAAATAAATAAAATCACCGCGATAACATTAGATCTGAACATTACAAATGTTTGTATAAATTTTTAATTCTGAGCAAATGAATAGCCCTTTTTAGTCAACAGAATGAATTATGTAACTAAAGTTTTATACCCACCAAAGACTTTAGTTATGAGTTTGTTTTGCAGTGCCTTGCTTTCCTGTGGTTACACCTGTAAAATGGAAAGAGATGCTCTGCAAGCTGTGGCATCTGACAAAGCCCATTTGTAGACCTCTGTGCTGCCTAGGACATCTCACTCTGCACCGCTTCACATTTTCACACTCATATTACGAAAATTCGGCCTGAATGAGGTCACTTTTCACAAGGTACAGTCAAAGCTATTTCAGCTAATGGTTTAAATCATCTTGACTGAAGCCTTTCATCCCCCTCCCGAGTTCCTCCTGGAGTGGGCACCAGTGGGGGTGCCCCCAGCGAGGCCCGGGGCTGAGATCAGCCGCTTTGCCCGGTCGCCCCACTCCCCGTGCTGCCGGCGATGTGCTGGCTGCACTTCTTGAGAAATTTCCTCTGCGTGAGCAGGAAATCTTGGCCGCCCCATTAGGGCAGCCTTCTGTCTGCTTTGTGCAGCCGGGGCCAAGACTGAGGTCTGAACCTAGTGAGCGCGGTGGGTTTCCCAGAGGGACGAGTGCTCTGATTTTTTTTTTTTAGTCACTGGGAGAGTTTGAAAGGAGTGCACCATTAAGATTTCCAGAAGCGATGGGGAGCCACGACACCCAGCGCGCCGGGCAGGGCTGACGGGGGTGAGCTTCACACCTCAGACAGGCAAGACTGTGAATGGTGCCCTTGCTCTTCCCAAGCCTGGCACGCTGCGGCCATGGCTGCTGCCTGACTGCCAYGGGAATTACGTGCCCAGCTCAAGGAAAAGCGTTTGGCTCAAAGTACACAGTTCTTAAGGGAACAAGAAATTTTCTAAGAGACGTTTGCCGGTTCCTTAAATTATTTTGCAGCTAGTTAAATAACTGCTGTGCTAGAAGCTTTGCAGGCAGTAATTATTGCTCCATTTTCTTCTATTAGGCAGTCCTGAACTGAGCCACGAAAATTGCTTTGAAATCACAGCAGACAAAGAGGAAACTTTTGGACATCATTTATTTTGGGATGTTCCAAACCAAAGCTATCTTCCAAACCAAAAAAGAAGTCCAGCCCTGCCAAGTCCTTAATCACTGAAATGAAGAAAGAGACCACAAAACTGAATGAAAAGATGATTGAAACAATTTTCCTACTCTGAAAAAGCCTTTTTTGGAGTTACTGTCAGAAGAAAATGAGGGAGCAACAAAAACCCTTAATACATCACTGATGTATCCAACTGGAGGTGACTTGCAGAGGCCAAGCGTTTGAAAAGGGAGCAATGCTGGAGTTTGTCCTTGCTGGGAAAGAACTCGTACGTGGACTTTGCATTTCAGAAAATAAAGCCTTACTAGCATTTTCAGAGAAATTTCCAACCATGTGAGAGCAAGAATCTTCTTACGAGTATCCACTATACTATGCCATTATAACATAATTGTAACATAATATCTGAGCACTTATGCTTCAGGCACTTAAGGACTCATCTTTAAAAACATTTACCAGGTACAGGATGACGGTATTATTTATTGCACAGAAGTACCAAAGAGCTGGCTCAGTCAGGGTCAGGTGCCATTGAGCTCGACAGTATGTAAACACAGAGCAACGAAGTCCCTCAACCATACAGCTGGTGTCTGGCCCAGGACAGAAGGTATGTTTTAAAACCCTGTGAATGTGATCTGACAAATGCTGTAACAATTGTTAAAAGGACCAATGTATATTTAAAATACAAATGTATCCAAGCCCTGGCAAATTCAGAGTTTAAATCTAGTCTGAAATATGATGCCATAAACATAAAAAAAAGACAACAGTAAACCAAAAGGGGAAGCTAGCTAGGAACGAAACTTAATTTTAGCAAATCCTGTGAAACTTTCGTTATGAAATATAGTCATCTGTCCTTGCCCTGAAGTAGCAATCACCAGCTGGCAATATTTTGTCAGGATCAGACCAGAAACAGTCCTGACAAGGGATGTGAGGAAGGGGAGAGCAGTAGAAAACTGGTTTCAGCGAGTATACGACATGCTAGGGATGCAAATGCTCACGGGAAAGTTTTGCTGAAGTTACTAAATACAAGAGCGCAGTTCCCAGCAAAGACCCCTGCAGGCTCACCCTCCACCCCCCTCCCTTCATCACTGTGTTTGTTTGAAGTGTTTGTGTGTACCAAACTCCCTGAGACATGTTCCTTGGACTCTCTGGGTGGGATTCAATGAGCACACAGACATCCCATTTGAGCCGGGGACCCTGCAATCCCAGGCACCCCTATGTCCTATACCTGTGTGTGTTTCTGCCCTCCCGATGCAGCTGACCCTGCCTTTCAACCCACTCTCAGCTAAGCTGGTGGCACTGGCCAGGAGAGATGCTTTTACTCCTGTTTAATCCATCACATTCATTAACTTTTTCTTAAACAATCTTTAAATTCTTTCTTTTGTACTTTGAAGTGTGTCCTCCCTGTCATATGCGTGGTACTGAAGCCCACACGGTACTATCCAGTAGTATTTCTTTCCTCAGGAACTGGGAGAGTTTACTTTTCCACAGAAAGATCTTTGCTATTTTGAGCATGGAATGAGGTGCATGACTGCTCCTGGAGGTCCCACTCCAAAAAAGAGAGTAAAGCAAAACCTTGGATGTCTCCCAGTGCAGTGCTGAGCCCAAAGGGGTCATCTTTGCCAAAAAGGATCAGTGAAGCCTCAATGATGCATTCTTAATACAACACAGAGAGAACTATTAAAACAGTAGGCCCCGAGGTGTATGTTATGAGATGTCCACAGCCCACCACGCTGACAAATATCGAGGTAGATGTGCTGCAAGCGAGACTGCCTCCAGCTGTGTTTGTGGCAAGGTCTGCAGGGAGCAGGAACAGCTCTGAGATGACCAGCTGATAGAGCTAGAAAACCAGGCGAGCTCTGGGCACATAAGCATCTCCTCACGTCCTAACATTTTGCTGTTTCCTTGTGCTCTGCTACCTACCTCCATTTGTTATTTCTTGTCAGGTAAAAGCTTTGGGCTGTTTCAGTCCTGTGTTTCACCAGTGCCCAGCACCTCAGCTGCCAAAGAACGTGACTCCTCCGTCCTACGGTTACACCAAGAGTCATGAATAATAATACTGAGGATGCGTGTGTCTGTTACAACTGCAGGTCAGCTAGGCTTTTTGTCCTATTTCTTCTTTATACCTCCTTGGACATAAATTGTAACTACAGCAGGTCAAAAATACAAAACAAACATTTAAAGATCACAATTCTTAACTTAGATGCCATTAAAATATTCTGCCCACCTCAAACAATAGATGATTCATTTGTGAAAACTGATGATTTATTTATAAAGATGCAAAGTGCAAAGCTGCACCCGCATCCCAGAGYGAGAGAGTGAAACAAGCAGCGTGTTACGAAACCCTCCACCGACACCTGCAGAAGATAAAGTATGCGGCAGAGGGAGAAACACAACAGGCAGAACATCCCGAGCCTTAGAACGAAGTGGGTAAGGGTTTCTTTGGACTCCTCCATTTCTGCCAGAAATAAACAACTTGAATAACTCTTTTTAAAATAGCTGTTGGCCTCATTTGTAATATTATCAAATGCCACAAATCTTCCAAAGGGCCTTCCTCCATTTCCCCACTCCACGTCTTTTTCCCACGAAAGCCTAAGCCTGGATTTGTTTTTAGGAATAGCAACCAATAAACAGAGGCACGGTAACACTAGCAACGGGAAAGAAATGTTACCAAATTCGAATATGAAAACTGAAGGAAAACAAAACCTTTTCAACAATGCCTGAGGAAGCCTACAAGTCCTAGGGCTGATCCAGAAACCCTGTTAATCCGAGGATTGCTTTTCACCTTTAGGATACACTTTCAAATTCAGCCAAAGCTGTCACTAATAATTAATGTAATACTAATTTTGGGGTACTCTCCCCTATATACATCCAAGATTACATCATTCCAGCATGAAATTTATAACTAAACAACACAACTTTATTTGTACAGTATTTCCGTGGGTGGTGAAGTGATTCAGATGCTCTCTGCATTCTCCTTAGGGGGCCTCCTCTCCAAACACTTACTGTACTCAGCTTGGTTTCTGTGCTGTGCTCTGATTTTTTCATGAGCTTCACTTGGTGCAGTGAGAAGGGAACAATCAGGGAAGCAGTGAGGATTCCTGATTCACCACCCCCTGGCCTGACAGCAGCAGAAGCACCTCTGCATCTCCCACAGACAACATGCACAGTGCGATGGCACCAGCCCACACCCTGGCCTTACTAGGTTTGACCCCAGCCCATCGCTAGACTCTTTACCAGAGTTAAGCCTCTACTTTTTCTTCCTTAGCAGGAATTTTCCATCAACTGTTGCAGCTGGAAACCATCCATCTTCCTGCACCAGGAGATGCAGAAAGCGGTTAGGGAGAGTGAGCCCCAAATGCTGCATAAAGCTTTGTATTTGCCAGCTGCCCCAGTAACTTTGCCAGTATCTCCCTCAGCTGTGGGGTAGAGGGTATCAGAGCCACCAGCAGAGCCAGCCACTCGCTCTCCCATCAGAGAGACAAACCAGCTGGAGGAGTTGTTCCTGTCGGCATCCATAGTTCTGCTGCCTAAGAAGTTCCCAGCCCTCACAGACTGGCACAAAGAGGCTTTTCACGGAGGTCCAGATTGCCTCCAGAGCCTGTCCCTTCTTTATTTACAGGAAGGCTCTTAGGTTTAGTCTGAGGAGGTCTGCAGATTGCCAGGGGGCTCTAGGGGAAGAATTTTGTCAAAGAACATATGTTCCAATGCATCCTCAAAAGGGTCTGCTTTCTGATTCATTTAATCGTCCCTGGAAATTAACTTCACAGACCCAGCTCCTTTGACTGTGCATGATTTATCTTCAGACGGTATTTGCCTTTTACGGCCTTTGTGATCCACTTTGTTCCTGAACAACTCAATTACTTTGGATTTGTAGACCCAAAGACAAGACAAAGACAACTTGCAGGGCCAAGCGGGTACCTAACCAGGCAGTTCTGTGATAGGGCTGAACCGGAGGGTGGCTGCCAGCTGAACAGACACTTCCCTTTCTCACTTGTGTGTTCCTACTGGGTCTGTTTCTCCAACACTGCTGTTCAGCTGACTCCAAAGCAACTGCTTCAGCACTGAGGAGCAGTGGGAGAGTGATGCCAAGGGCAAAGAAAGTAAAAGCATTGCTCCTTTTGGTCACCAGTATACCTACTCAAGCATAAAACTGCACCACGGAAGAAGCATGATGAGAATGAGAGCCCAAAGCAGATGGCTGAATGGATCCAGGTAACAAAGCCAGTGGTGGTGACCTCAAACTGCTGTTGTCTGCATATTGTTTTCAGACACAGGAAAAGGATTTAGTAACATACACGTTGGTATCCAGTCCTATTTAGTCACCCAAGAAGAGGTGACATACGGGGCTGATGAGATACCTATAGGCACCCGAGGCATCTCAGGTGGCACCACAGGGCTACATTTAGGCAGCAGAATCCCACCCGAAGCTTCAGATACCAACCTAGAGCTGTCAAACACCTGGATTGCCCAGGACAGAGCAAAGTTCCCTTGCAAACAGGGGAAGGGCCACTGCCTCCATCTTTCTGGTTGCTGCTGTATGGGAAGGGAGAGAAACAGCAATATTATCAGCTGATAACAAGCTCATATTTTTCTTACCTATCATGCACTGGTTTCTCTCTAATTCTACAGAGAAGGCAGACACCTATTATTTCTTTGAACTGGAACAGGCCTTCTTTCTCTCTCTGCTTATGTGTGTGGAGGCAATGGGCCCAGCTACCCGCAGTAGAATTATCTGACCCCACTTTTACATTTTCCATAGGAATATAAATGCAGTCAGACTCCCCAAGAGGTGAAGATATCAAATGAATAAGATAGCACTGAATCCACGTCACACACCTCCAATATCCACATCTGGCACACATAAGGACAGCACCGTATTTAAGCAAAAACAATAATGGAGTATTTGGGGCACAGAGCATATAAAGGTATTCGTAATAGTAATGTCGGTGGGATGGCCTAATGATAGAAAAGGAGCAAGATTTGAAGAGACACGAAATAGATTTCATTGGACCAACTGATACACTTAGGAAAGGTAGACAAGTTTTCAGGCACAAAAAAAATCAGGAAGCAGTTGCTTTCATGACAGAACGGCATCTGGTACAAAACGCTAGCAGCAGCAGTATGGAAATGAGGGGGAAAAGCATTACGGAAGAAATTATCCAAAGATTCTCATCAAATAAAAAAATCCTGCATTATCATGATGCAATAACTTGGGACACTTCCAGAATTTTGCAATCCACGCACATGCGTGATGAAATTGATACTTTGCTAGGATGGTTTCTAGTTTAAAATTACAGTGAAGCTTGAAAGAACTGCAGCACTAAGAAGATTTCATTTTAGTGAAATTGCCATTAATGTTTCACCTAATGTAAGCCAATTTTCTCCTCCACTTAGGAAAAAGTATCCTTTCGCACTCCGTATTTTATTTGATTGCACTAACAGAATTCTATACCACCCATTCAGAGCAAATCAGCAACGTGTTTCTTTTGTACAACAACAGACTGAACACCTGTCTTTTTTATAATTATATGATTGTATTTTTGTTAAGGGTAAAATAAAGAAAGTTAAATGCTAACTTGGTTGGAAAAAATACGTTTAAATCAGAGGGACAGTAACATATAGTTCCACTGCTTATCTTGTTCGTGGATTAGAAGTCACTCTCACGCTGAGGTTAGTTTGGGTGGGACAGCATTACAAGTGTTTGAGCCATGAGAACAGCATTCTTCATATAGCTGTTTGCAGCTAACACAGTGGGTGGGATTCCCAGAGGAAACTATCAAGTAGCGTTACCGTATGTTAAAACGACTTGAGTTTAAAGCCCCAAAAGCTATAATCATTGATAGGACTCTGCCTGAAGAACTGAAGTGCTCAGGAAGCAATTGTTTCAATGACAAAACCTTCACAGCAGCAGGCATCAAATGTTCATATAATCAGTACAAAAAATAAGTGCAAAAGGCTTTATAACAAGTAGAAAACAAAAATAAAGGTATGCTGACGAATCAAACAACTACCATGCAAGGTAATTATACAAATTACATTCTGACTATCCTTTCCACAGAGATATCAGGGTTTTACCATATTCCTCCCTACTTATCTTTAGAGATTGGACATGCATGGAATGCAAAATGTTTTTATCTAGAAGTGCCAAATCCCTTAAAATACCAGACCTTTGATCTCTCTGACCTGAAGTGACAGTAACAGAACTTAAGAGACAATAGCTAAATTAGCCATTAGTCATTAGCCACGGCACACCTGCAGTAACAAATGTATAAATGTATTGCAGTTCTAAATGATTCAAAAAATTATGGAAGTGTGAGGCTTGGTTTGAGAGCGGAATCATACAGAATCAAGTTTTTTCAAAGATGGCAAATTAAATTCCTATTAAAAAACAACATGCAAGAAAGTTGTGTTTTATAGTACCTATATCAGTTACTAATTACGAAGTTAAACAAAGTGCTGTGCATCTGTATTTAAAATGTCACTTATGGGTATTATTTAGTCTAATCCTTTAGATTTTCTTGAGAAAATTTCCCTGTAAGTACAGTATTTGGCGAAGTTGGAGAGTATATGCAAAAACAGCACTTGATCTTGACAGCTTTGACACATGCGCTTAGGCATTGTCCGTGACAATTAGGCATATGAGAACTGGATACACGTAGGCGTCACATGCCGCAACACCACCCTTTCTGCAYGCGCTTGCTTCTGTGATTCCCAGTACCACCTGCCTCAGGCTGCAAGGAAGGCAAACCTCCTCCATCGCTCTCTACTTGGCAAGATATTTCAGGATCATGKCAAGGGCTGTGATGAAGAAACTGGAGGCACAGGGCATCGGAAAGGGTAGGATCAAATGAACCACAATGCCCTCGATCTGAAGGCAGAGAGGAAGGGTCTGGTAGTCGGCAATCTTTAAGCTGCTGGTCATCTACCAGAAGCTACCAACACTCAGCGAGTGAGATGATTTTCAGTATGATAAAAGAGAAGGAGGGCTACATGCCAGGAACAGACATTCCTCTGGGAAAACAGCAGATTTGAAAACCTGGGAAAGCTATATTTAAGTGCAAACTGATGGGGCTCAGAGCCTGGGTGAACAAGAGACAACATCCACGAGTCACAAGAGAAAATAGACAACCTCCCATAAATAGTTCCACTTTTAGTTGAGTCTGACTGGTTTGTTATAGCCCTCGGGCTGCTCTCTGGCTCTGCATAAGACGGGACATGCCTGAAGCTCTGTACGATTCCCAGACTTTGTGCCAATAGTCTTCATACGCAGGCAGCCTTCAGACCCCCTGATGTGTGGCCACGCAACCCTAAATCATAGGCAATGTTGCCAGTATCACCTTCCCACACTCTGCTCCTTTCTCCCGTGAAGTAACTAAAAAACATAAACTGTTCAGTAAGGCTGGAAGCTTGACAGTGCTTTCTGCTCATAACCAGACCCTGCTTGCCCTCCCCCCGCAGCTTTCTGGGGCCGTCCAGACCGACCATGAAACTGCTGGACTGTCAGCAGCTCCTTTAAACTCCTGTGCCGTCTGCTTCCTGCACCYGAGGACATCCACCAGCCAGCAGCTGGGTGGCCTCCGGGCAAAAAAGAAAGGGCAGATCAACATGACAAAAATGAATGCAAGCCATGCCAATGAAAGCACCATTTAAATGGGTGAATTCTCCCACTGACTTTGGTGAGAGCAGGATCATACAAAAAATGAGGAACTGATATGAAGCACACTAGGGTTTTAATCATACCTCTCCCACTAGCCTGCCTGGAAAGCTCTCCCCAGACATAGTAGCTAAACCATGGCATTTGTTTCCTGATGCAGATCCCTGATAGAAATACACTTCTGCCACCTAACAGAGAAACAGGGGCATGATTCAGTAATTGAACCATACAGAGGTGTAACTCCTAAAGCATGCAGTCACATCACCCAGCCTGCTCAACCCTGCTCAGCTCCGCTCTTTGCTCAGCTCTGCCACCCTTCTTATATAGGAATTGGTTGTACTGGCAGAGGAGGCAGCAATGCTGATTGTAAGCCACTTCCTTCCTTTCAAAAGTTGTCTCCGCACCTATAGACTAAATCTGGGGTTTAGTACAAGGTATTGGAAAGGATACATCAATCCTTTGAAAGGCAAAGAAAGCAATGGGGAAGAGAAGGATCCCCTCTCAGAAGTGGTGCAGGACATGGACTTGTTTGCCCGCTCAGAGCCTGACCTTTCCCACCCTTGGCCAGCCTGCACCGATCTCCATTTACCCCAGGAGGGCAGTGGCGAGCCCTGCCCTTGCCAGGAGCTGAGCGTCACTTGCCCATCCACCTGCTGCTTCCCCGGCAGGCTGGACTCTGCTGCAGCAGGAGGCTTCCATTAGGCTTTCAAAGAGCAGCTGGTATTTCAGGGCTCCTACCGGCTGCGTAGCATGACACCACCTTGCCACAACCAACCTCTTTTCCCCCAACCGCTTTTTTTTTTTTCTTTTTTTCCCCTCACTGTGCTCAAGGAACTAAACTCCCTGCTGCAATTCCTAGGTGTACACAGCATGGTACAAGAAGAGGAGGTGGAAAGCGCTGTGATGCTGCTTTGAAGCACCCAGTCCAGGATCAGTGGCTTGCACAGGCACCCCCCAGGCCCCGTAACCCGGTGGGGCCACCGCAGGCCCTATGGCCCCAGGAAGGGGTCCCAGCTGCTCTGCACCAGGCTCTGGCAGCAGTGCTGTTTCACTGCCCCTGCACAGCCATCACCCAAAAAAATCCTTCCCCCACAGCAACACAGTGCTGTCATAGCCAGCCCTGACTGGGAGGCTGGGTACAGACCAGTCTCTTTTCCGGGCTCATTTTGATTTGCAATAGCCGCTTATAAAATGGACACTGCCACTTAGCAAAACACATGAGAAGGAACCAACGTGGAATACTATTTCACTCCTAAAGGAGTTTATCATAAATAAAATAAGTCATCAAATCTACAGTCCATCTGAGTGACTGAGGAATACATATTTCTGTTACGGCTAGATTTAAGGTCAGTCATCTCACTAAATAGCATCTGTTTAGGCAGTATGGTTATGCTTGATGAGAAGCACTTCTTTTGGAAAGTTTTTCTGTTACTGGTAAAATTCATCTTTGGATGGTTCTCTTTCAAATCCATTTAATAATATTTGTCCTGGAAATAAACAAGGTATTCCCCAAATATTTGTACTAGAATTTGTTATCCCTGAATCTTTTTTCAAATAAAGGCTCAAATATAGACTACAGCAGCCACCTGAAACATTACACATTTTTTTGTAAAACGTAGAAAAAAGGATCCAAAAGAAATCATCCAGTTCAACCTTGTTAATGCAAACTAGGCCTTTATTTTCCAACCAGTCAAGAGTTAATAGTTGTATTTAATTTATCCCTTACATAAAGTTATGGCCAGGCTAGTTTTTGCAGCTCTAATATTCCCCAAAGAATACTCCGTGATTTAAATGATTTGGTGGCATGGGAGAAGGGCTTTCCAAAGAGTTTACAACCTGTATTTCTTCTTCTGCAGAGGCTAACTGCTTATGCATAATTTCATTTTATCCATATAGACTTATGTCCCTTCCCATCACATAATACTAAGATGCTTCTTACAACATTCCTGTGAGATAGGAAAATATTGTAGTCCTGCCCTTGCACTAGAAACCCCGCAGTATCCTGTACCCTTTACGGGYCTTAATGGAATTTTTGCCTGAACTGCTTGTATTTTCAATTTCATTTTGTGCTGGTTTGAAGATCAACAGAGGGAGGTGACACTGAGGCATGGTAATTTTAAGTGTATAGCTACTGTGCAGATGCTACAACTTTAATTATACAAGCAGACTTCTGTGCCTATCCAAAACTTCAGTGATACACAACCTGCTTACACAGTGGCAGCAACAGGATCAGGATCCATGAACWTACGTCCATAAACATTGGCTGCAGCAGCACAGCTAATTGGGTATATCCTCAGAAGTGCATCCCATATGGATACCTTGCTAAGGGAAGTCAGCCTTAGCTGACCTTGTTAAGAATTAACTAAGTTATATTGTTTTACATGGATTTTCACAGAGATGAATCACAAGTCTTCAAATTGCTTTCTCTGACTCCTTCTTTTTAGCTGAACATATATAATGAGCTAAAAAATAAGATGAAAAAATACAGTCATTTTTTATAACTCAATTTTTACAATTGCCAAAGTAATGACCTATGGACCAGAGCAGGTCACTGTAAATGTTAATACAGAGGTGGTCAGAGATGGTGATTCAGAAAGATGATACCTGACACGCTGGTTAACAGATAAATAGCAGTTGACAAATTCTCGGTCAGTTCCAACGTCTCCCTCCAGAGATACCATCTCTGAGGTTTTACCTGTAAAGGAAGTGGAACTGCTTTAATTATGCCAGAATATATTTACTACCTTGGAAGCAGTCATGCCAAGACTGTTAATGACAAACAGTACATAAAAGGAAACAATGTACAATGCAAAGTATACACATCCCAGTTTGACAGTTAAGGTTACCTTGCTATAATAATTTTTGTTAAAAAAATAAAACAACATTCCGAGATAGTTAACATTACAATCTAGGCCCATTCCTGGCAAGTCTGTTAAGGACTTCCAGATGAGTATGAGGCATTGTCTCTAACTCTGGCTCTAAAGGACCCATAGAGGCTCCTTTTGGGGGCTGTGGGTACCACCATGCACCTCAAGATCTCCTGACACATTCTTTGCAGAGCTCAACCTAAAACAGAAGCGCTCTGAAACTCTACTTAAACCCCTCTTTGAGACAACTTACCAAGAAAAGCAACAGTCATAGGAAAAGAATCTCTAACCACAACAACTTTTGTTTTTAGAGCATTTGAATGATGGCTCTGAGATGCCCAATCCCACCCCATTCTTATCTCATATTTCATAACACTCCTAAGTTCGTTAATATTTCAGCTGGATACAGTCACCCTACCTTCTTTGTCATACAGGTTCTTTTTATTGTGTTGATGGCTGAGCTCTCTCCCCAGCAATTTCATACAGAGCAGAAACCTTATCTCATCCATGATGTCTCTCCATACTGTCTGTTGGGAGGCATTAACTCCTTTCTCCTCCTAAAGAAATTCGACTCATGCATTCATACCATACAATTCTTATCCTACCTGATAATTCTTTTTTGTAGAAAAATATTTTGTTCAGAGGGGCTGGGCAGGCAGAGACATCAGAAAAACTGGATCCAGTTGCTTTCAGTATTTCTTCTTTACTGATATGTCAAATAACTTTTRGGGCAGGTCACCTGAATGAATGCAGTACAACAGGTTGGGCATGTCTCGGTCATGTTTTCAGTCACAGAACACTACAGGATTTGTTAACTGGCATAGATATAACCTGCACTGTCATAGTGCTATCAAAATACGGATTGTGGAAACCATGGCTTTTAAGCTAGCTACATAAAAATTAAAACTACATTTAGTCAAGAAATCAGCTATTCTCACAGCAAAGAAAAGCACCTGCAAAACAATAAAAAATAATCCAAAATATCATGATAAAAGATAGAAGTCATAGTAGTGAAATAAATCATTTCTGTTCTGAAAATAGTAACAAAAGGATTTGGAAAGCATTACATAGATGGGATTTCTGAACTACGTTGACTCTTTCCAATTCTTCATTCAGAGGCAGCCTCTGGATCTAGGAGGAGGAATAATTAGCCACAGGCAGTAAGCAAAGATTGTTCAGGAAGGGGACTACTAACACCCAGGAATTTTTACCTGTAGTTATTGGGTTGCCAGACAATAGCACTGGATGAAGGCGAGCGCTATCAGTTGCATTACCTTCCCTCAACTCAATAGATAGATGTCATTTGTTAACACTATAGCTCCCAGACCATTTTAAAGGAAAACTCGGATCAAATTACAGTAGTTTAACCTGCAGATCGTGAACTTTAATCGWGATACCGGAATGGTCTTCCCATGAGTAATGCTCTAACAGGACTCTGGCTTTCAATAAGCTAAGGCCAGACACAGGTGCTCGTTTCTTACAGGAAACCAACTGTACATATTTATAAACAAAATATTGCACTCCCTTGGTCTTTATTTGGACAAAAAAGTTCAAAGAATTGCTTTCAGTATCTCAAATGAAGCACCTGCTTAGATCTTTGCAGGGTTTTTATTCTTCTCTCAATAGAGCTCTCCGTAAAATGTGCATGGCAGCAAACCCATGTATCCAGTGGGTGTCCTCATATGTGTTGTGGCATTTGTAGTCCCTTCATTTAATCTTGGGATGTTTAGGAACAAAAATCTAAGTACAGAGAAAACACACAATCATTTAAGATTTACAAGCAGACAGATCTGTAAGTTTGAGATAAGCTTAAACATAAGAAAATGCCTTAAACGCAAGAAAACACTTATTTTTAAGACATTAGAAAAAACTTTTTTTACTGTAAGGGTGGTCAAACACTGGCATGGGTTGCTGAGAGAGGTTGTGGAATCTTCATCCTTGGCGATATTCAAAACCCAACTGCTCAAGCTGACCCTGCTCTCAGCTGGGGGGTGGACTAGACGGTCTCCAGAGGGGTCTTCCAGCCTCTGCCATTCTGTGATGAATAAAACCAGTTAGTGGATCCGTATTGTCTATGTTAGGGAGCCCAAAACACGTAAGAAATCATCTCCAATTCCTCATTTCTTCACAGAAAAATTCCTATAATGAGATAAGCTCAGAGATTAATTTTAGATCCAAGTAACATGAAATTAATTGGTTGGTTTGTTACATATTACTTGACAATCAAAGACTGAGGGACACAAGAGGGAAGTGGTGGGAATGTGCAGTACAGCCACGGCAGGGGAAAGACAGCATCTCTGCCTCTTTCAGCAGCAGCTAACTGCTAGACCAGCTGGATCTGTTTCTTGGTATGCACATAAAAAGCAAAAGGTGGGAGTGTGACAGAAAACAGCAACAGAGATATAAGACAGGACAAGTGAAACTGAAATACATATGCACATCAATCATTAAACATGGACTAGCTGCAAAGCAGAACTCATTAATGCAGTCCATACTTCCCACCAGTGATTCAATTCTCCTATGAAAAAGTTTGCAACACATGATGAAATAGCAAGAGACAGGTGTCACAAATCCACCAAGTCACACGGTCGGGGAGTGATCTCTTGCCAAGAATTGCATGAACCACTTCAGCAAACACTTAAAAATGAGGCAGATGAGGTCTGAAGGAAAGATCCTGTAGCACTTCCAACCCAGAAAGAAGGTCACAATTCAGCAGATGGTGAAGGAGAAGCAGCAATCAAGGAAAATGAAGGAATCTGGAAAGTGTATTCTTCTCCTAAAATCATTAGAGAAAGGAAGGCATTTTTGTAATTGCACATTTAAGAACACCATCTCCAGAAGAGTGTGCACATTTCCTATGGTCTTAAGACAAAAGCTCCTCCCTGGCAGGAAGAAAGAATCAATTCATTCAGGTAAGTTTAACGCAACCAAAAAAATCCCACAAAAATGCATGTTAGTGTGCTTTAAGCCCTTGCCCTAAGATCCCAGAGATCTTAGCTGCAACGTTCTGCGTTACGCTGCCTTCGTTTTAGGGCATTCAGGGCCCCTCATTTAGGAGGTGCTCTGGTGAACCTTGCTGCTGTAGTGTAAATTACGACTTGCCTGCTCTGTCTTTTTTCCAGAGGCTACTGCCACCATAGCAAAGCCAGCACAAGGGAAAAAGTTCCCAAACTGGAGGTGATCTAGTGCACAGACCAGTCTTTTAACACTTTCAGAAATATCCTTCGGTAATAATGCTGTGCTGATGTAAAGTGTTACTACCTGCATATGTTCCTCCTGATGAGAGCTGGCAAAAGGGAACGTGTGCCCACAGCCCTTTACTCCAGTGCAAAGCTACTGCCCTTTGCTCTGCCAGTGAAGGTGGCTTTGAGCTAAAATGCCAGACACTAACTGGAGCAGCTGAAGGATGGACACCTGGTCTCTTCTGATGGCTACGTTAGGCCATCCTAACTCTGGGAGAACAACACTCAGGGTAATGCTGGGGGTGACGATGCTTTAAGTGACCATGGCAAGACTTGCAGGGCTCATCTGTCAGTCATAAGAGTAAACCTACCTCCATCAGCACTTTAAGTAAATTGCAGGGCTTTGCACTGCAGTAAGTGATATGCAGACCCTTGTTCCGCTCTGTCAACACCGCGGTCAGGGTGGCCGAGCTCCCCATACTACCACAGCTGCAATTTCCCAGAGCTTGCTGCTTGGATTGAACTAACCTAGCAGAAAATCTCTTCTTTTTCCTCATCAAAACCAAGAAAAATAGTTAAGCAATAAAATGTTGCAAGGATCTGTTTGGGAGTATGTGTTGTAATGCCCTGGAGGAGGCGGCAGAATTAGCTAACGTTACTAATGACACTTGGTTGCTGTGGCTATCGAGTCCAACAGAAACGATTGTAAGAAACTGCAGGTAAGATCAGACACAGTCAGCAGATGAACAGCCTAGCAGCTGTTGAAAATGAACCTGTATAAAGACACAYGTATAAACATTGACACAACTGTCTATATTATATAGTGGTAATCTTTGAACAAGCATCCCGAGAATGACAAGAATCCAGAAAATAGAGTCTACCCCTCTTTTTTTACCACACAGGCCCCAAAATGAGAACAATTCAAGAATTACCAAGTACTTTACATGCAGTTACTCCCACTAACATAAGAGACTGGTCTTACTTTACTTTAAATTAGTCTGCAGTAAGAATCAGAGGGATTATTGATCGTCCTACATACAGCATTATACAATAGACCAAGGACTTCACAGCCTTTTTACACCTTCTTCCTCAATATAAGATACTGACCACTGGGAATGATGGAAAAATGGTTTAACTGAAGTAACAAACGATATGCTTCCATCACACACTAAAATGTAACTGAAAAAAAAGTTTTTAAAAAGGATTAAACTACACTGAAATATCACCTAAATAGTATTTCACCAACAGGTTGCCTTCTTATTGATTTGATCCCCTTCTGTTTATGAAGTGAGACACAATTTTGAGTTAAACTATGGCTTGCTGTTTTCCATTAAGACTCTGTTGTGGTTTAACCCCAGCCAGCAACTAAGCACCACCCAGCCGCTCGCTCACTCCCCCCCGTGGGATGGGGGAGAGAATCAGAAGAGTAAAGTAAGAAAACTCGTGGGTTGAGATAAAGACAGTTTAATAGGGAAAGTAAAAGCCACGCATGCAAGCAAAGCAAAACAAGGAATTCATTCACTCCTTCCCATCGGCAGGCAGGTGTTCAGCCATCGCCAGGAAAGCAGGGCTTTCATCACGYGTAATGGTTACTTGSGAAGACAAACGCCATCACTCTGAACGTCCCCCCTTCCTTCTTCTTCCCCCAGCTTTATATACTGAGCATGACGTCACATGGTATGGAATACYCCRTTGGCCAGTTTGGGTCAGCTGTCCTGGCTATGCTCCCTCCCAGCTTCTTGTGCACCTGGCAGAGGATGGGAAGCTGAAAAGTCCTTGGCTAATGTAAACACTACTTAGCAACAACTAAAAACATCAGTGTGTTATCAACATTCTTCTTGTACTAAATCCAAAACACAGCACTATACCAACTACTAGGAAGAAAATTAACTCTATCCCAGCTGAAACCAGGACAATGTCCACCCCTTATTCCATACCATTTATGTCACGCTCAGGTCCTACACTATCCAATACATTCTCATTACCCACCACCCCCCTTCCCATCCTTTGATATAATACACAGATATCATTCCCTTAGTCTATGGACCACCCCTGTGAAATGTCTGTAAAATGTCCATAAATGTCCACAAAATGTCCATTGAGTTCATTTAGTCCATGACTTTGGGCTCCATCTGTTATGGTGGTCACCCAGGACAGGACAGGTGGCATGTGGGCATTACTGGGCACCAAAGTCAGCTCAGGTCGGGTCACTGCTGAACTTGCACTGCTTCTTGGAAGGCTTGTCCTCCATTGGTTCAGGTGTTTCCTGCTGTAGYAATTCCTACAACATGCAACTCAAATCCCGGGTTACAACAATTTAAAGGTACATCCATTACAATTTCCACCCCTGGTCCCCTTGGATTTAAGACTGCAATGAACTCCTCCCCTTGCTCCTGCTCCGGCCTGGACTTATCCACAGACTGCAGTCCCTTAGGGGTGTACCTGCTCCAAGTGGAGCCTTATCTATGAGCCGCAGTCTCTCCAGGGGTATACCTGCTGCGGCATAGACTTATCCACAGCCACAGTCGCTTTGAGGTGCACCTGTTCCAGCGTGGCCTTCTCCACAGGCCACAGTGCCTTCAGAGATACAACTGCTCCAGCACAGCCTTATCCACAGCCACAGTCCCTTCAGAAGCAAACCTGCTCCGACATGGCCTTACCCATGGCTGCAATCCCTCCAGGGTTGTACCTCCCCTGTCATGGGCTTATCCACACACTTTGAGGTGCTCCAGCATGACCTCATGCACAGCCACTGACACTCCAAGGTGTACCTGCTGCAGCATGGACTTATCCACAGCCACAGATGCTTCGAGGTGTACCTTCTCCAGCATGGACTTGTCMTTGGGCCACAATCCTTTCAGAGGTACACCTACTGTGGCACAGACATAACCACAGCCACAGACGCTTCGAGATGTACCTGCTATGGCATGGGCTTATCCACGGCCACAGACGCTTCGGGGTGTCCTGCTCCCACGTGGACTCATCCACAGGTCACARTCCCTTCGACTTGAGTTCACACTGGAGTTCCAGCCTGTCCAGTACAGCAGCACAGAAACAGCAGCGATGCCCTGGCCATCTGCCAGCCCAGGCGCATCGCCATTGCTGTTATCAAAATGTTCCCAGGCACAGCAGAGTCAGATGATAAGCAGTACAGCAGTACAGCAAAAGCAAAAAGCAGCCACTAACGAGCACTAGACTCTAATATACAGTAAGGCAAGCAAGCCCCATGGCAAGCACAGGAGCCTGCCGATTAATAGTTAAACAGCAATAACAGCTATAAATTCAATCTAGCACATTCCAACAAACCTGTTGTTATCTCGAACCCTTCGCCCACGTTGGGCGCCAAAAAGGACTCTGTTGTGGTTTAACCCCAGCCAGCAACTAAGCACCACCCAGCCGCTCRCTCACTCCGCCCCGGTGGGATGGGGGAGAGAATCGGAAGGGTAAAAGTGAGAAAACTCATGGGTTGAGATAAAGACAGTTTAATAGGGAAAGCAAAAGCCGCGCATGCAAGCAAAGCAAAAGAAGGAATTCATTCACTCCTTCCCATCGGCAGGCAGGTGTTCAGCCATCTCCAGGAAAGCAGGGCTCCATCACACGTAAGGGTTACTTGGGAAGACAAACGCCATCACTCCGAACGTCCCCCCTTCTTTCTCCTTCCCCCAGCTTTATAAACCGAGCATGACGTCACATGGTATGGAATACCCAGTTGGGTCAGCTGTCCTGGCTGTGCTCCCTCCCAGCTTCTTGTGCACCTGGCAGAGCATGGGAASCTGAAAAGTCCTTGACTAGCATAAACACTACTTAGCAACAACTAAAACACCAGTGTGTTACCAACATTATTCTCACACTAAATCCAAAACACAGCACTGTACCAGCTACTAGGAAGAAAATTAACTCTATCCCAGCCGAAACCAGGACAGACTCCCACCTTGTTCAGCACACATCATGTGGTGCTTGCTGGCTAACCAGTTGTTCAATACTTTGCAAGGTCTTCACAGCTCAAAGTGTGGCTCCATACCTTATTTATTTCATGTTACTTTCCAAATTCATTGATATGCTACTCATGGGCTTGTCTAACATGACCAGATTACTTAAGTGTCTATATGAATTCTTCACAAACAAGAATGAATTTACTTCATAGCAGCCCATTTTGCAGATGGTGTATTTCTATTAGCTCTATTTTACACAATGGGAAATTGAGGTATGGAAAGATTAGTTTCAAATACCTCCAAGAACTTTGACTGCTCAGAGACTTATAATATGAATTTTTTCAGAGACTGCTTAAAATACATGTGATACATTGATTTCACCTGTGTTTGCAAAAGCTCTGCATTTCTGCAGATCAGACTGAGGTTCTCAAGATGGATACCACAAAATAAGAAACATGAAAACGAGTGATTGCTTATGAAAAATCTATTTTAACTGACTGGCTCCTCATCAGACAGGAAATATGCAGTGGCAAAAGAAACACCCCTGGTTCATCAGGGTAGCATTCAACTGTCTGCATACGAAGCTCTTTTTTTATTCCAGTTTCTAGCATTAGTCACTATACTTTTTCCAATTTCTTCAACCAATGAAGCAAGGATGGTACAGATAATGATCTTTTAGAAGAACAACTCATCCACAGAATGGAGTCCAATGGAAAGCAATATTGTTTGAACTAAAGGCCAGAGTATAACGAGTGCATGTAAGAATGTCAAATTGCAAAGGCAACCGCCAATAATTCATGAGGGTTTAACAAGGAAGCTATTAAAAACAAACAAAGAAAAATACCTGCTTGATAAAATAAAAATCTTAAATCAAAATCATGGTCAGCTCCAGGGCTGAAACACATTACACCACCCTGCCACTTCACCTAAAATAGAAACCAATAACCCCAGCAGATGATCCTTTTCTTTATGGAGAAGTGTAGCAAGGCGTTGAGACATACTTGTTGCCAGTAGATTTTATGGATATTTCTTGAGAGCAGGAAAGGTCCAAAAGTCTTCTGTTCCAGATCTGCACGTGCTCTAACAAGCCATTATAAAAAGCAGGGAACACAGTTTCACCAAAGGACTGAGGGAAGTTCTCTGTGAAAGAAATCTCTTAAGGAAAGGGCTGTGCCTGTAACAGAAGCATTTCTAACCAAGAACTCCAGTTTTCTATATTGCTTTATCATAAAAACTGCTTTTTTTTTTTGGTCAGTAATTACTGCTCTTGTAAAAACTGTGATTATTTTTACTTTTCTTTTTTCTTTCTCACAATGCTGAAAAGCTGCCACTAATTCATCCTGTAACTGACATAGCTGGGACGAACTTTTCATCAAGATCAGCACTGCATCCACAAAATCTACATGAGCATTTATTGTTATGTACAAACAGGCTCATAAATAAGCACATAAGCAGAATTACACAATTTGTATGCAAAGATGCGGGTTTCCAACGGCAGCGTTTTTCCATTACAACATYACAGGTAAATGTACATTCAAACATGCACAGATTTTTACTAATTTGTACCTTAATGAAGAATAGGAATGAACGTATACTTAATAAAACATTTGAACCTAGCAGTACTGCTTTTTAATGAACAGTTATAGAAAGTGTGGTATGTTTTGCATTTACAATTTAACTGTGAGAACAGTCAAAAAAGACAATATACATACTTGCATTTCCTAGAAATTCACCGCCAGACCACACTTCTCTCCATAACTCCCTCTTGACTATTGTATTTCTGTGTTTATACCATGTCCACATTTGTGATGCCAGATCATCTTATGTAGCATGTAATAAAATATCCTGTCTGAAATATTTCACCTTCTATTTCATATTGCATTGAAGGCCCATGAGCTGTTACCCCTCTCTTGAGAGTTTATCCTTTATTTAGTCTGTATCATCACATGATATATTTGGACTGAAAGTTTAGAATCATTTTTCAGCTCAAATTATTGGGAACAGGGTGGCTAAGAACAACTATATTTACCTGTATTAGAATTTGACCAGGATGCTCTGGCAAACACTAGTATTTTAAAATGTGTCAGTCTCCGCTTGATTTGTACTTCCCGCTCTTCCAATACACTAGAACACAATGATACTACCCTGTCAAAAAAAAAAAAAAAAAAACCAACAACAAAACCACGCTATAGCAAATTAAACATTGCAACATGTACAACAACTGCTATATCTGTCCTGCGAAATAAAACAAAGCCAGGAGGTTGGTCTGAAAATCCTGCTCACTCATCCTGCCTAACTTTTAGGTGAACCCCTGGCACAGTTTAGGGTACAGCCAGCAGTAGGGACCATTCCCCCAGAAGCAGAGTTTGCCTTCCCTCCACCCTCCGGGGTCAGCCAAGGACACCTCAGCAGGCTCGACACCTGCAGACATCCTTCACACCCTCATCCCGTACCCTAGCGCACGCGGTACTTACCCTCACTTTCACAGTGTAAAATCACTGTGACAGGCTGTCATACAGCCTTCAAAGTATTCAAAGTGCTTGGAACTGGGAAAAAAAAAATCTACACAAAAAATACCTAAATTACACTTTAGAGCAACAAAGTCACCACCTGGGGTCGACGAAGCTGGAGGGCTAACCTCCACCCAGCGTGCCGCAGGCCCCCGGAGCGACGGTCCTGCTGCTCCTACCACACGGGACGCCTACGCCCTCGGAGGACTATTTGCGATGCGATTTTTAGGTATCGTTAGACCAGGCGCAGTTCCCTGGTCAGACACGTCTGTGGAGAACTGCCGTGAACTACAGAAACGAAAAACGGAGGGCGGCACGTCGTCCCGCTGAGGGCAGCTGCGGCACCCGCCGCTGTCGGGCGCGGGCCTCCGCCGGGCTGCGCTTCCTTGGGCTCTGGCCAAGCGCCCCGGAGCCTCCGATGCGCGGCCGGGCCGGGAGGGCCCCCTGCCCGGTGTGCCCCGGGGAGGCCCGTCACACCCTGCCCCCCGCCCCGCCTCGCCGCCGGTGACAACGCAGGCTGCCGTGGTTGTGACACCCGCGGCGGCCACCAAGGCCCAGGCCTGAGCGGCCTGCGAAAGACATGCAAAAAAAAAAAAAAAAAAAAAAAAAAAAAAAAAAATCTGTAAAAAAGCTCTTCAAAATTGAGCTGTGAGGCCAACTTTAAGCTAAAGTTACGGTGTTTAAACGGGCGCCCGGCGGGCCAGCAGAGCTGGGCAGGCGGGGCGGACAGGCCCGCTTCAGCTGGCTGACGCCGCCCTCGCCGGCCGCCGCCGCCGCGCCGCCAGACCCGCGCGGCTGCCCCGCAGGCGGGGTGCCGGCCGCCGCCCCCAGCGCCGCTCCCCGCCCCTCGCTGTGGCTCGGCGGCTCCCGGCTCCCTGCGGCCGCGCCGGTCGCTCCTCCGCCTGGGCACCGTGCCCTCCCCGGTAATGTAAGGGGGCTCCGGAAAAAAAACGGCACCTACCAGGAGTGGGGTTCGAACCCACGCGGACATACGTCCATTGGATCTTAAGTCCAACGCCTTAACCACTCGGCCATCCTGGTGCAGATACAAGRAGGGCTCGCAGCCGCTCCTACATACGAGGCCGTGCTCCCACCCGCCCGCCGGCGACCCTCRGGCCGGCGCGGGGCGCCCCCTCCCCCGCCCGCCGCGCCCTCCAGCCTTTATTTCCAGCGCGGGAGGACGCAGAGCACACAGGGTGACGCGCGCGGGCGGCCTCTCTCGGCCGCAGCGGGAGGCAGGCAGGCGGGCGGGCAGGGTCCGGCCCGGCCCGGCCCGGCCCGGCCCGTCGGGGAGCCT
>JAYKAV010002944.1:2711231-2781609 GCA_035582835.1 Phoebastria nigripes | reverse complement strand
GGGCCGGCCGGGCCCGGGGCCGGGGGCGGCGGGGTGCGAGGCCGGGCAGCCCCCTTGCCGCCCCGCGATCGAGCAAGTGCGGGTTTGTTCGTGCTCTGCAGGGCTTAGGGGCGCGCTGAAGTGAGGCGGGCGGGAGAGCCGGGGAGGGCTGCGGCGCCGAGGTGGATCATCGGGGGAATCGCTGTGGAGAAGGTGCACCGATAAGGCTCACACCACCGAGAGGGAAACAACGCAACTTTTTTTTCCTCCACCCCCCGCGGCGGTGCTGCCTGGTGAAATACTAACTGGCAGGTGCTCTTGGGAAAACCTGTGTTGCGTACTGACGTTTTACTTATTCCTGTCCAGTTGTTACCTGGAATATATCTCCCCTTGCTAATAAAAGGAAAAAAAAAAAMCAAACCCAAAGTCCAAAGCTATCAATTATGCTTAATTAGGAGAAAAATATTGCTGAGGAAAGATTTCTTGCCAGTCGCCACTGCATGCCAGGCCTATGGAAGCGCCTATTGCAATATTCCCGGTTAGTGCCTGCACTGGGACCTGCCCTTCCCCCCAGCACCTGGAGGGGAAAGGAAAAGTGCCCCATCGCCGGCCTCCCCCCCCACCGGCTCCCACTCCCGCCRCCTTTGCTGTCCATTTTCCAGAGGAGAAAATGGACATCCTCCATCCCACCAAACTTTGCCGCCTTTGAGCCTGCCCATGAGGGATGAGAAACAAGTATTCGGTATGGCACAGGTTGGGGATGGGGGACTGAGACAGCTTCCAGCAAACTGGAGGAGGCATGCAGAGACCATCTGTCTCTCCCATAAGCAGAACAGGAACACGTACCCTGCTTGGTTGTTAGACACCCTGGCCTTCTGTAAAGGGTCTGGGCCTCGAATTTGCAGGTGCAGGTGGTGCCTAACCTCTTCGGCTGTTAGTGCTCAGAAACCCCCAGTACACTAGGTACGCTTGTGAAAGAAAATATAATTCACATACAATAAAAGTGAATTGTTAATGTTTTACACACATGAAGAACAGATGTGAAACTCACACCTTCTTTTTCCTTAATTTTATTCACACGCTGGAGCCCATGAATGAAAGAACAGCTCTCTGACTGGAACTTACCACGCTGTATCACTTGCTTGAAATGGGCATCATAGCATAGCTAGCGTTGCTACCCATTCAGTAGGGTTGTGCCTTTCAGCAAAGTGTTGAGTAGAGAAATATCATCAGTTAGGTTATCTCATTCTCTATTCATGTCTAACATTATTTCTGAGAAACACACTAAAATGTTACTTTTTCCTGTTAAGACTTTGCGCCCTAACAATGTATGCACTGTAAGGTAAGGTGTGACGGTGGAGCTGTCTT
Organism: Phoebastria nigripes; assembly: GCA_035582835.1. NCBI lineage: Eukaryota > Metazoa > Chordata > Aves > Procellariiformes > Diomedeidae > Phoebastria > Phoebastria nigripes. The sequence goes on along the minus strand of JAYKAV010002944.1, from coordinate 2,780,262 downwards.
CCACTGGCTGTTACTGGCTTCGGCTCAACTATTACGAAGACGCTATATAATATGCTAGAAATGTGGAAGAAGATAGATCTGCTATTGCCTTCTTACATATTAGAGAAACAAATACCATGGGTCCTTGTGAAAATCACAGTGCGTCGGAAATAGATTAATTGTAATCACCACATATAGTATCTATTAAATGATACTGTTTCCTGCCTTCATCATATCTGTGATACTTTCCTAGAAATAGAAACACAACCATGTGTAGCTCTTTCCTTTTTCAAATCAATTCCGAGTATCTCCCATGGTTCAAAAATCTAGAGAACCTGTTTTGTTTTCAAAAAATTATAAAATACAACTTGGGCTGTGCATTCAAAACATCCTTAATGTAGGTTAGATTAGAAAAGCAGCAGTTTAGTTCAGCTACTCAGTTCAGCCTCCAGAAAAGATACCTGGGTCTTAAACTAAGAGCTATACCTTTACTTCGAGAAGTTTCTCCCAAGACACGTGCCAGAGAGATGCCTGCTCAAGTATGCAAGTGCGTCCATAGCCTGCGTCCCTCGCCTTGAGGTAGCAATTATTCCACTGCCATTTCTCTAAAATTAAACCCGTGTTTCAAAAAAAAAAAAAAAAAAAAATCCCATAAGATGAAATGGAGACTCATACACATATCCAGGAAGTTCACCGTTATGTACCAAAAATTGTATTTTGTAATAGGGGATTTTTTTTCTCTTTTCTATTTATGCAATGCTCTCTTACATTTTAGAAGGAGCAAGGTGTGCCTGGTTGCCAGTTCTCCTTTCTCCTCCTCAGAAAGGGCAGAGATACATGGAGGGGGAGGTGGGTTGTGAAGCTTCTGCTGCTTTCAGTAGGAAACAAAACGAAAGTAACAGCAACCCGAAAAGCTAAAGCAGCCCCTCTCACATTTTAACTACTTTTCCCTCAAACCCAGCTATAGGGTTCACCACATGAGGGAGAAGGAATAAAAAAAACCCACCCCTAGAATATGCTACGCACAYCTCCATAGGAGTCGTGCTGACTTTCAGAATGAAAAGGCAGCTTTCCTTAGCGAGCATGAAGATGTCCATTCTGCAGCTTCTGTTATTAGTATGCTAACATATTATCAAGCTACTTTTATTATCTTTTTCCACCCATCCTGTATAGCATGAGTCTTTGCAACTATAGTGTGACCAGGCTTTTTCAAAATTCTGTTTAACTGTGACTAGGCGAGTTCATGGGCTGGCAAAATTTGAATTCTTACACAACTGAAGGATAGAAAAAAACGCACAGTATTAAGCAATGAACACATGTTTGTGAGGAAGAGAATGATTTCTTCAGTTACTGGAAGTAATTTTTTAAGTGCCTCTAATTCACAGTGCGACTTAAAAATAGTTTTAAAGGGTCTCAAGCTGGTATTTCAGTAATTCTCAGTTTCTTCCTTGCAGCAACAGCCTTAAGTCAGGAGAGAAGGTCTACAATTACCTTTTCTTCATGCTTTCCCTCTCTTTCCCTGTGCCTCAAATCGGACTAAAGATTTGAATGTAAGCTTTGCATATCTACTAATGAAATCATCATGATCTCTCAGAACTGCCAGAATAAATTTGATTTTTTCTTGCAGTAGAGAATCATCTTAGAATGTATGAAACTCATTTTTCTTGGTTTTTATAGGAAAAATTATGGTAAGTCTATCTCAATATGCAACACATTTGATTTACTGTGGCAACAAATATTAGGAGGACTTTTTTTTAATTGTTTTTAAGGCATTGTTTAATCTCCTTTCACCAACTCAGAGTTTAGTCCAGCAGCTTTTAAACTAAGCTTTGACCATGCAAGAAACTATTCAGAGCTGCTGATTCAAAGTATAATACTCTGCATTTTCAGTTTTTCTTATTAAATCTTTTATTCCATTTGTAGACATACATATGTGCAAAAAAGAAACCAAGAAAAACATGTACACATTTTTATCAAAAGCACTGGTGAGTGCTAAGAATATGCAGATGATATGAAATACATATTTTATTCTTCATTGATTTATGCCCACATGCTGACCCTTGGAGGTTTAGGGTATTTCTCTACAAATGCACAGTTCCATTGACTTGAATGGCAATACCTGCAGAGTAAACGACTTCGTCTTCTTGAGCAGCACCAAAGCAGTAGTCATGGTGCCAGCTCAACACCCTCCTTTCTCCCACTTCAAGTTTGAACATTGGGTTGTTGGAGAGGTCCTCAGGCAAGCATAATACTGACATCATCAGGACATCACTGAATATCAAAATATCTTCTAGTTTAGAAGACCGGTGTTCCTCACTCTTCCATGTTATCACAGACAGGCGCTTCAGYGGAAGAGACTTTCAGTTTCTGAGAAGAGTTATCCATTTAGCTTCTACTTGTGTAAAAAAGCCTGTCTGGCTAAGAAGCATTTCCCACGAGGATGTGAAAGCTTGGAAGTTCAATTTATTTTGCTGTTTTGTTATATCAATATAAATAGTAAGAAATGTTTGGGTGTTTTTTCACATACAAAATTAGTGTGCAAAAGATCAGAAGGGAAAAGTTTCATTGCGATCGGTGCAGGAAGATGGCTATGCGCATCTCCGGAGGAAAACTCCCAAATACAAAATATTTGAAATGTTTAAATATATTTAAAATAGGTACAAATAGGATCAGCGTTTAAAAAAAAGTCACTAACTTCTGAAAAAATGTCCTGCATTAATTCAAAGGATAGCAATCGATCACAGTATATCAGGAAGCCACCTAGAAATTTTATAGTTGGAAAAACTCCAGAAGCAGGAGCTATAATCACTCACCAGACCTTATGAATACGTTTCACTGACAACGCTCAGTGGTTTCCAGGGCTGCAAATTTTCTATTCCCTCCTCATATTCCAAACCTACTGTGGGCAGACTCCCCTTACGCAAAAGGAGAGATTACTTTTAAGCTGGAAAAGAGCACTGAAATGACATTACAATGTTGTTTTCTTTCTTCATCAGGTGTACTGAAGAAATATGTATATTTTCTTTCCCAGGTGGAGATTTCCTAATAATGGGAGAAAAGTTGTAGGTTTTGTGCACTGGTAAAATTGCATGTTAATACATTTAATCCTTCACGTTATTTAAAATAGATATTAAAAAATCCATATTCAATCAATGCTTATAAAAAAAAAAAAGTCTATTGACAGGATAAGCCTTCCACTAAAACTGCTTGTGTGTATGTGCCAGCACAGGAGACGCTAAAATGTTTTCTTGACCCCCCAACTGTTGTCTTCTTATGGGTGCTTCTGCAGAAGGCCACTGCATGCATCTCTTCTGGCTGAAGTGTTAATTGGCAGCAAAATGTATGAGAAGCATAAAAGCATGGCAGTTTTGAAACTGAGAGTACAGACAGTGGCTCAAGTTAAACGTCAGTGAGATGCCTCAGTGTTGCAGTGCTTCTAGCCACCGTGACAAAGTTGCGGGTACTCAAAATGGAGAAAAGCAATCACTTGCACACAAATGCAGCAAAACGTGCATATTATCATTTAAGGTGCAGTTACTTCTGTTAAGATTCATGATAGGTGGAAATCAAGTTGAAACAGAAACTAGTTCTGTGTCCTGCTCCTGCTAACAGGCTCAGTATTTTGTCAAATGAACAGAGCAAAAATCTGTTCAAGTATTTGCATCAAGCAGGCTCCAAACTAGTTAAAATTGAAACCTCCTGATTTTGTGGTGTATTGTGTCACCCCAGGCGGTAAGGCTGCACCGCCTGCAGCCTCACTTTGGCGAATAAGAATAAAGTTACTTCTTGAAATTTCTCATCTTCCCTAGGCTGAGTTATCAGCCCATCATTCATTCCTCTTTCTCGCCTATCTGAAACAAGTATCACTGCAGAGATCTTCTTGCACCTCTAGTTACAGCAACAGAGTACATTTCAATTAAAAATAGATTAAAAATAGTTTTATCAACACTTTAGGAGCTCTCAAATACAACAGCCTTCAGCACATTTAGGAAAAAGGCAATGAACAACAATAACTGCAAAATACCCCCCCCCATTTCTAGGGGCTGTCATTACAGAAAAGTCACTGGAAAGAATGCCTGACTTTGAAGACATTCGAGTCGGTCTGTGGCAGCTTCAGTGGGATGGTCACCTCCTGCAACAGGATAAGCAGCAGCAGAGGATTGTTCTGAGGGGGTGTTTTCTTCTGTATTCCAAAGCTTTTTTCACTTGGTCTTTAGCTTCTCCTACATAGTCCTCAACATTTTGCATATTTATCTCAATGACATTGAAGGTGTCTGCCTGTTCCTCCACTAGCAGAGCTACCTGCAGAAAGAGCTCGTGAACATCCTTAATGCGACCTTCTAACTTCACCAGTTCCTTATGACGTGTCTCTATCTCATTCAAGGCTGAGCGAGCCCCCTTAACATCCGACAAGAGATTCTCAGAGAAGACATCCCACTTGCCTTGCTCAATCATCTCCTCGATCTGGTTGCCAGAAACATCTTTGCCCATGATCTCTAGCTGCCGCTGAATTCGAATCTTGCAGTTCTCCCGTTGGTTCACCTCTGTTGCATTGTATTCAAACATAGCTTCCTGAAATGCGTGCATAAGGTCAACGTAGTGGTTCTTCGCTACCCTGGCAATGACAGACATAGCCCCGTATTTTGTTATTGCATCTTCGCTGAAATCTCTCATTATCTGGAGTTTCCTGTGGATGCTTTCTCCGCGGGCCTTGATGTCTCTGGCAATACAATTGGTATCTCGTTTGATGCTACTAATACGGCGCATGGAAGTAAGGAAGCGGCTGTTTTGCTTTCTGAGCCGCTTGACATCCTCTTTTAGGTGGTCATTTTCTGTCCGGATGTTCTGTATGTCTTTATGAAGAATTTCCAAGGCATAATCAGTCTCATAAAGGAGAACATCATGGGGTGAATTTTCATCATCCTCATTATCAGAAAACTGTTGGTTGTGTAACCTGGCAAATTCACGCAGCTCATTTAGACGGTCTTTCATCCTGCCTGTAAAACAGAGGAACAGGAGGAAAGAAGTTTAAAGTAAATAAAATATTGGTTTATAAGGGTTGAAAGTTCATAACTATAACTACATCATAGTTATAAGTACATCATAGATAACATAACTACATCAAAGATAACCCAAAATACCAGATTTTAAATTTGTTCACAGTATTTTATACAGTGATGGATCTCAGATCCAAAACTCTGGTGCTAGAACACTCTTCTAGAAACTACAAAGCTTAGAAACTAAAAAAGGGCGAGAGAGAAGACAACAAATCCTGAAGACAAATCCAAAAGAATAATAAGACAATCCCCAACCCCACCAAAATGCCAGTCTTTTACTTGGAGAAAAAAACCAAACTCTTGAACAAATGATAGGAAGCCTTCAGCTATCGGTATGTGTAGACATGTTAATAACTGAACGCTTCCCACCGCTGCTCATTAGAGAAATCTCCTCTAGATCTTGACCCTTCATTACATCAACTGCCCCAAATGTCACAGGTCCTCTGTCATTCTAAGCTTGCTTTTCCTGGGAGAAGAGTAGGAAGCCTCTCAGAAACAGAAACGGCATTTACCAATAGAGTTGGGAAAGAAAAGTTTCAAGAAATGGTGCGGAAAGTATCAAGATAGAATAAAAAAAAAAAAAAAAGGCAAGTTTAGGGTCTCCAGATGCTATCATTGACCATAGTGTACCAGGCATCAAACAAAACAACACAGCGATACCAGCATTTTGTAAGTAAAACCATCCATCCAACCCAACCCTTCTTTTTTGTATGATGGAAACATCCTACTGAAGGAATAAAGTAACACCGTTGTTACAGATCAGGATCTGTTTTCTATGTGTTTGCCTCAGACGTACTTAACTACGAATTTCATTAAAAAGCCACAGAATGAGTAATCTGTACAGACCAGTTACGTGGTAACAAAACATAAGCCTCCTTTAAGTATGTTGTTTACTTGAAACTCTAGACCTAAAGTCTTTGCAGAAAGTGAAATCTGAAAGCTTCAGCAAGAACCCTGCACCAAGTGTTACAGCAAGCAGGAAGCTGAAAATTTCCCATCACAAAAGCTGTATATCCCATGACCTCATTTAAATTAATAAGAAAGAGAACCAAGTTAAGAAGCAGCACCAAGCAGGACATTTCCAGATCTCGGTGTCTGGAGGATTCATTTTTGTTCTTGCAGGAATTAAAGTATCTTCACAGCATTTACAAACATGCTATCCACTGTGAACGACACATCCCTTCATAGGATCATCAGTTATTCCCAGGTTAAGAAAAGTTGCGTGTGTACATACCCAGTATAATAGGCCTAGATCTAATGTGAATTAAAACTGCAAGTTTATAATCCGTTTCATGGGATTGTTAGATGTGTTAAAGGTGTTAGGGAGATGGGAAAGACTCCATCACAGATGCAGCCTCCTGGGCTCGTATAGTTCACTGGGGGTATATACTGGTCTTGAGAAGTGTCCTGATTAGAATCACATTTACATTGAAGCAAAAAAGTGAATTTCAACTTAAACGAATTCTTTTACAAGCAATGTAAACCAAGAAAGTTCATTAATATCCTGAGAGAAGAGCTTCCATTCAGGAATCCATGCATGTAAGATAGTTGTTTGAATTCAAAACATAAGCCACGTAGATTCAACTCAAACATATAGAGAAAGCTTTAGGAAAAGAAAGGTTTTCCACCTCCTCCCTCAGCAATAAAAAAATCAAGACTTTCACCTCATGCCACAACATCAAGATGAAAAATCCCTATCTAAAAGGAAAAAAAAAAAATGTGTGGTGCAGCTTAAAAATCAGGTTTACTTGGCTTTAAAACTGTATGGCCAAGTTTGCCTATAGGCACTGAGACAGTGAGAACATCTACCCTTCCTGTCTGGAAATAGTGGACCATTTTCTAGACAGCATGGTGGAAAGGGAACAAACAAAGGCACCTAGCAATCTCAGGATTATTCAGATCTCTTCTAATCACTTACTGTGTCTGAGATGCTTTTCACCTGAAATGTAGACATGGCTCTGAAAACCAGTCACGTTGCTCATCTGACTGCATTCCTGACTCTTACTGGCTTCCCTAGAGGTGGTGATCCTCCCACTTCTAGTCTGATCCTTGAACTGCCATGTGTTGTGTTCAGCATTTTATTCTTTTTGTGTTTAGCATCTACATTTGGAAACAGCAAACAATGTTTTTTATKACTTTAAAATGACAATCCACAGCAGTAAGGTGCCATTCGTGTAAACTAAACCATGTGTGTGCAGGACTATGTTGCCTTTGTGCTTACCATTCCTTGAACTTGAGAAAAACTAAATTTCATCAGCCTTCCACACAGAGCAGACTGACAACTGGCTCAACAATAATTACATTTTATTTTTTGTGCTTGACAAAGAAAACAGAAACAGAAAGCCACACTGAGTAAGAGCTCCTGGGTAATAAACTCATAATTTTGTAGGAATAAGTCTACCCTTCCCTCCCCCTACCTACCCTCAAAAGTGTAACTTGCAATTTGTCTTTCTCACCCACAACTATTTTAAGGTGTTAGATAAAAAAAAAAAAAAGGAAGAAATGGAGAAGCAAATACACGGTAATTCACAACATGAAAATACTAATGCTGTAATAAGTTCATGTGTATACTAATTCTGCAGCATCTCTGTAAAAATATCGCTAATTTTTTTCAATGCAACATGAAAGGTTAAAAAGTCAAGCATTAAAAGAAGAGTAAGGAGCTGTCAAGTGTGGCCTCAGATTGCACCACGATGTTGCCTACACACAGGAAGATCATGCAATTAAACACTGGCCCATGTCCTATCACTTCCACCAAGTCTCTGCCTACAGTTTGTATGTGCTGAATAAAAGTAGTACAACGTAAAATTTAATATTCATCATTCAGTTCATGGACAGAGCTCTCATCTACTATGTTACTACGGTTCATTTCCTCAGGGATTTCTCCTGTGAAATCCCTGGAAAGCTCCATAAACTCGTAAGAGTCTTTTGCAGGAGGCCAGATCTAACAGTCCCATCCACAGACACAGGTTTCAGCCTGGAGTGATTAAGGACAACACTATCACTCTTGATGAGTTATGATGCCCGCGTGAGACGCCCGAAGCACAGTTCTTTGTACCTGGTACGTTCAGAAGTCAGCTCCTTCTGACTTCGGTCACTCTTGCAAGCCTTGGGCACTTTGCTGAGTAAGATTGCGAAGTAACAAGCTGGACATCAGTGAATGAACACATGGATCAAGGCCGCTTGTGAGAAGTCTCCAATGATATGTACAGCATCACCCATGATCTCCTTGATCCAGTAGATCCAGTAGAATCCAATTCTAAATGTGAACRGAGGGATCAAATTACAGTTGCACTGACAATCTTCAACCTGGGGTTTCCCAGTTTTTGAGTGCTTAGCTCTAAAAGCCTACCTTATTTGAAACTACATACCAAAACTTACATTCAAGGCGGTCAACATTAGGATCCTTTAACTCTGCATTGAGGACCTGTACCTGTCAGGGTAACAGCTCCACAGCTAAAGTGATCGCACTTTTGTCCTAACAAATGGATGCCATCTCTTCAAGCCTGACTTTGGAGTCCTGCAAAATCAGGGACTTTCTGACATCTTCTTTCATTCTCCCCAAGTCCTGTCTTTTTCTCTCTGTTTCTAAAGTGCATCACCTAGCCTGTTTCCCACTTCATCTTCGCATTTTCAAGATACTCTTCCTTATCTACATAGAGTGCCTGGAGGATGGAGGACAGGAAGAGAATGACTTTCTGCCTGTATTTCAGCATCATATTAGGCCACAATCACCACAAATTGCAGAGGACACCTATTCACCTTTATTCCAGAGCATGCTCAATTACTCTGTAGGTTAGCATTTGCAATATTTGGCCAAAGAGATCTGTGAGATTCAAGAAAATGTTTAGATTTCAGCTTTCTTGAGCACCTTTTTCTCAAGGAACACAGTAAATTTATTTGGGGCATTTGCAAACTGCTGCTTTGAGAAACAATTTGGCAAAATTCTAGGAGTTTTACGTAAGGAAAACAGCAGGCTCGAATGCAACGCCACCACAGAGGTCTTTCTCCATTTCAAATTCCCATTTCAAACAAAGTGGAACCAGATTGTCCCAAGAGAGGACAATAACTTCCAAGCATTCCTTTGATAGTGTCAGGGACAGAACTGACACTAAAGAGCTGAAACAAATGAACAAATAAGCATGGGAGAGCAGGGGGGAGCAGCCATTTGAAAAATTTCAGCATAACGGATCAGTATTTAGAAAAGTTGACCTCCTTTATCAGATGCTGTTGTTACTCAGGAAAGTTTGCATCTACTTACATGTTGATAGCATCGTTTGTATTTAAAACAGCAATATATTAATACATAGTACATTACTAGTTGTTAGGAATAGCCTCAGCACTCATTCTTTAAAATGAGCAGCAACCTCTCCCTTAATATAGGGCCTAGCGCAGCAGGAGAGGTTGGGCTCCCTGGCTAGAAAGCAGCTCTGCAGAAAAGGACCTTGGTGTGCTGGTGGACATCCAGTTGAACATGAGTCAGCAATGCGCCCTTGTGGCAAAGGAGGCCAACAGCATCCTGGGCTGGAGTAGGAAAAGTGGTCGAGGGAAGTGACCCCCTCCCATCTGACACTTGAGAGTCCACATCTGGAGTGCTGTCTTGGTGCTGGGGCTCCYCAGCGCAAGAGACATGGACACACTGGGGTGAGTCCAGGGGAGGCCACCAAGATGGTCAGAGGTGCTGGAGCACCTGGCGTATGAGGAGAGGCTGAGAGAGCTGGGAACGTTCAGCCTGGAAAACAGGAAGCTCAAGGGAGAGCTTGTTGCTGTCACCAACTACATAATGCAAGGGTAGACCCTTCATGGAGACGTACAGTGACAGCACAAGAGGCAACAGACCCAAGTCGAAACAAGGGAAAAGCCAGCCAGATAGTAGAGGGGAAAAAAAAGAAAAAAAAAAAAAACAAAACCTTTCAAAAACACTGGAAAAGGTGCCCAGAGAAGTTTTGGAATCTGCATCCTTGAAGATATTCAAAACTCAATTGGACATGGCCTTCAGCAACCTGAATGACCTGTGTGTGTTTTGAGGGGGGCTGAATTAGATGACCTCCAAAGRTCCAGTAAAAATTGTTCTAGTACTCAGCCTTAGGTCAAAAATTTGCTAATTTGAACATGAGTGCTAAATATATTGAACTACTCACACAGGTTTAAGATACATCTAACACATTAGAATATGAAGACACCAACTACTCTCTACTCTGGAGTAATAGCCCCAAGAGTATAAATATCTTAATTCTAAGAGTGTGTGTTTTAATAGATCAGCTGTCAGTTTGATTTTCTTCTAAAATACTGTGTATATTCAAACTGGAACAGGTACTTCCATGTTTGTATTTTTGGGTTAGATAAATCTGTCCTTGTAAGAATCAAGTTCCTTCTGCAGTCCATCATGGTGCGTACGCCCAAACACACATTCACACACACAGGAAATACAGGCCAGGTAATGACTGCAGAGATTACAACTTTGAAGCCAGATACCCACCAAGTACAGTCAGCTGAGGACATGTTCAGTACTCATCTCTTCACGTTAGCATGCTACCTCTTGGTATTAATCATCACAATGACTAGCTTTCCAATGATGTATGAGAAAGACACAAGCTGTCCTGTTGCAGTGAGACTGCAGCCCCACACAACTCTGCATGACATGGGATTTTAGACAGGAAAGGAAATCCACTCTGAAAATCAAAAACTGTGCATACACATAAAACCTCTTTCTGTTAGCCCCACGTATGTACAAATAGGAGTCCTGCATAGCATATTTCCACTGCTGTGCTAATGTTCTGCAGCCTGTTATCTACGTAGAAATAACTTAAGGATGAAAAGTTATTTCTATGGAAACAAACGAGTTGCACACCTGTATTTATTTCAGCTTTAACATTTGTATATCCACATCACTGAGTTTGGGGACAAATGGTGAAATAAAGCAGCAGTTTCAGCACGGCATCCATATTTCATCACCAGCAGCTGGGAAGGAAGCCAGTGTACATTTTTTTCTTTTTACAGCATTCATAAAAGGCAGCTGCTAGTTAATACCAGCTTGTGGATTACCAAAATTCTAGTCAGTAATCTTTTCAGCCTTGAGTAGGACCTTACAAGATGAAGCCTTTACTTCAGCTGAAGTGGCCTATTTGAGGAACAACAGATATTTCAAAACAAGCCAGTTAAAAATCATTTCTATCAGCAGTTCTTCTCTCCCTCAGAAGGTAAAAGTCCTTTTGTGCTCCACTACAAACCCACGTGGCTCATCCTGTCTCTGAATGGCATGTGCTCTTGGTTGCATGACACACAGTAGATGTGACCCAAGAAACAAGTGGTGAACAATTGGGAAATAACCTGCTCCTAGGCAGAATTACTTCATAGCCAAGTGTGCGTCAGCACATTCCAGTAACTTCCCATACTGCTTGTAGAGGATGCAGTATTGATGGAGATCCACTCAGACGGACTGGCTGAGTCGAACACACTCCATTACAAGGCAAATAGTGTGCTGCTGTTGCACAAAAATGCAAGTCATGTATAGGTAAAAGAAGCATTAAATGCAGTTGAAGCTTTTCATTTAAGAGTTGGAGTCTCAGATTTAATCATAATTTTCTAGTATCTTCCTGTTTTGGAAACAACTGTCTTAGACCAGGTTTAATAATTTTGCCTGGTATCTGTTGTCCAATAATAGATTTGACAATATTAATTAACTTGGAAGACAGACAATTGTTTACAATAGGTTCTCCTCTTTCCAAAAGATCTTCTAATTGACTCATAGCAGAGTGCTAGTCATCTTTTCACACCAAATTCCCTGTGTCCCCAATCATGTCCATTGCTGGTGGAACAGCAGGCTTGAATTTCTCAAATCGCTCCTCTTTTTTCTTGCTTCTCATCTAGAAAAGCTTGAGGAAAGACCAAAAATCATAATCTAATGATTAGGACAGTTTGCCTTCTGGGGCTCTTTCAAGATCACATCTGTATATTAACTCCGATATTAACCACTATGACAGAGATCAGCATTTCAAAATCTTTTTGTGGCCTCACGGAAAGGAAGTTACCTTCTCTGGAGTTTCTTGGATTGGGCAATGTTTAAAAATAGACAAAATGTATTCAGGATTGAAAATACATCAGTTAACACAGAACACCAGTTATAAAGCTACAGAAGTCCCACAAGAAGCCGCAAATGTATCTATCTGAAGACTATTAGACCCTACCCACTTCATATTGTAGTCAAAGCCTGTGTAGAGCAGAACACCTCCTTTATACTTTCAGTCGCCCTAGTGAGAAGTGTATGCAGTGGCAAATGTCTCAGGGCAGTTTTTTTTCCAAAAGCTTGCATGAAGTGTCAACTTCCCTGTTTTACCAGAACAAGTTATTTATTACAAGCTGATATATTCAGAGAAGTAGAAATGGCTCCATTCTTTGCAGGCTATTTCTGCGCTTGTCAGGATCTCCAAGTCTCCAGTGGTTCCTTTCCTACCATAAAGGCTAGGAAAGGCCTAGGGCGAAAAAATTAACATTCAAATAGTTTGTTGCCTCTAACTCAAGGTAATGAGGCAATAATTGCTTGAATACTGATAGCTTTGGAGGTTCTTCTTTGACTTATCCCGGTTTCTTTACCGGTATGCAATCTCTTCAACACAAAGTAACTCTAAAATTCTTGTATGACAGCATATTATAAATTCAAGGATCTAGGGTGCATCTCATACTTCCCAGAGGTATTCAATAAGGTCAACCATCTTGGTGTTTTCCATAGACTGGTTATCAGGTTTTCCAGACATCAGTATCAAAAGTAGGAGAAGCTGCTGGAATGCATTAAATGCACACATAATATGCATTTCATTTTTCACATATTTATGATGAGACTGACAAAAAAATCTGAAGTTTTAACTTGTTACTACCCAGTAGCACATGCTAAGTAAACATTATTCTTGCACTGGAGAGGACGGCTTGTTGTATATAGGTTGACTGCTACTGTTTACTGGGTTGTCTAAATTTTCACTGGAGAGCTGTGGATCACCACTGACAAATTTTCAATCCTGAATAGATGATAAAATGGATTCTTGGTATCTCCTCTTGACATTTTTCTCACAAGTCACACTAATGAGCAATTGTAACTAGATTTGGTTTTGTTTGGCTGGGGAGGGCTGTACCAGGGCTCTAGGCAAAAGAAGTTTTTCCATCTTCACTACAAGGCCCACTGAAAAGCGTTAGTCTTCATGTGCATTGTTTGTACTCCCTCCCAAAATTGGGAACTCTCCCCAGTAGTCATCATGTTCTGTATACAAATGGAAGTGAAGGACAGGAAAGGATAATGCACACCCCAAATTTTGCCACTTCCTTTTCCTAAGGATGTCAGAAACAGAATATATAGTTAGCAACTGCAGATATTGAAAACCTGCTAAATCCTTGGAATCCTTGAGACCTGCAAGCTGACTCCGATCGGTTTTAACATGCACAGCTCGCTAAAAACAGAGCGCCATTGCAAAGCGTAGATGAACATGCACAGGACTGTATTTTACCCAAGGGGGAGAAAAACAATCCCACCGTCGCTCTCCATTCAGTGCTTTTCAGCGCCTGCAGTGCACTGTAGGCTGACGACTGCAGCGTGCCCGTCCTTCCTGCCAGAGGCAACACTAAGGTCTTCAGGTAAAATTGGCCTGGGTGGAGACAAGGGGAGCATGAACTGTACCTCCACGGGCTTGGCAAATAGTTAAGACAGAACCATACCACTAACATAAACAGTGAGACAGCCATCCATGCATTTCTTGGCAATTACTACAGCTCGGCATCATTATGAGTCACTGCGCAAGGAAATCAGACGACGCGCTCACAGGCAGCGCTGTCGCTACAGTGCCGTCAGTATATACATTATCCAGTTAATCACCTCGGCTTCCCTGAAACACGTTGGCTCAGCGAAATAGCTATGTATATACCACATTTATATAACTACTATTGCTACCACACAGTGGTATTTATAAGTGATTAAGACGTTGTTATATTGGCATCCGAATAGAAATATGAGTTGCATGTGATCATCAGTCAGAAGCAACATGTTCTACAGAGATTTTTAAATTAGCACAACAGCATTACTTTTTAAAATACACATATATTTAAAGCTTGTAATACAGTGTTACAATCTGAGATTGAGTCCTCTTTACTTTAAAAAATCTCTTGAAGGTTACATACAGGGTGTTTTATTGGTATTTGTTCATGTGGGCCAGTACACGAGGCTTAGCTCTGGATCGTACTGCAAAACCTACACAACAGTAACTGGACCAAAATAGTCTCAGTCAGGAAATAACCCCCACAGCCACACATGCATACCCACAGCCTCAGCCCCAGGACATGTCAGGCACTGGCAGGCTTTATGGCAATTACTCTACACTACTTAGCAGCCCATGGGTGTTCACAGGCCCATTCAAAGTACCAGTGCAGTTGAGACAAGATAGAGATGTAATTAGGGACAAAGTGGCCAGTGGTACTTAGAGAACCTGTTCCTGACTAGGCATMTCCAAAGCTCAAGCAAGCTTTATTCTTCCTTTCAAAAAGAAGTGATTTGTCACTAACACAAATACGGCACAGAGGAAAGGCATAGCAGGAAAAGCTGGAGCGTTCAGTACTTTCTTGGCTTTTGTGAACGTGAGTTTGTCAAGAATAATCTTGGCAATTAACAGGTTAACTGTCATAGTAGATAGATAAAGCAAAAGCTGCATGCATGATAAGCCTTCTGAAGTCAAGATAATGTGACATCATCCCCTCTGTGATAAACTACAGAAATATGGTCTAGATGAGAAGTGCCAAACACTTTGTGTGATTGGCTAGGTGAGATATCAAGACGCTCGACACAATCAGCAAAAGCTATCAAAACAGATGTAGAAACTGAACTGCACTGCTCCCCTCATGCAGAGCCCCCCCGGTCCCCAAGAGGAGGTTCCCAGGAGCCAGCCCTAGGCAGGAACAGTGCTGCTGCTCCCTGGGAATGATGTTCCTCACCAGAGATGGCTCACATGGGGGCCACGTCTTGGGGAGCAGCCCAAAATGCAAGTGTAACCAGAAATGGCTTCTCTGCAAAACTGCATAAAAGTGGTAATCCCGCATGTGGTGCTGAGATGAGTTTATTGGATCAGATTAACATTGCCTCAGTAATTTCTGCACCATGCTTTGTCATCCCTGCACTACGGGGATGGCCAAAGAGTCAGAGAAAATTGATGGGCCAGATAAAAGATAATGGAAAGCATATCTGGTCCAGCACCTTCATACTTGACACAGCAGTTGTCTTCTCACCGTCAGAACTGGCTTTGAATATGCCAACATTATGATGGGTTTCTGTCACATCGGAAGTTATCCATATTTTCCATTAGCAACTTGGAGAGTGGAACCAAACATGAGCCTGTACAGTCTCCAGGAGACACTGAACTGGAAGGGAGTGGGAAGTGAGCGTTTGGTGGTGGAGGGGAGGAGAAATGATGAGAATTTAAGATGATCCTGGCAAGTAAGAGAAGTACTAACAAAAATAAAAGGAAATTCAATAGAGACGAGCCTGGTATAGTACCTTTAGAAGAAATTATTCRCACAGATAGAATAGGGAACACCTAGTTTGGTAGCAGGAAAGCATTGGTGGGGTTATAGCAGATTGCAAGCTAAAAACCAAGTTCACAATATAATGCCAGTGTAAAAAAACCCATGTCTTATATGAGAGATGGCATGGGAAGAACTGGTTTTACTCTGCTTGGCATAGGTGAGGCCCCAGTTGGAATAGTACATCCTGCACCAGTTATCACACTAGGAAAGTCGGAGCATACTGGGCATTGTCTCCAAACGGTTTAGAAAATACAACCCTGGAGGAAGAGGAGTTGAAGGAATTACGTTCATTTCATGCAGAAGACCAGGGAGAGAGGCACAGCACTCCAACGTATAAAAGGAGTTTATAAAAAGAGAAACGATCAGTTTGTTCCCTGTGTTGACACTGGAAACACATGAAGTAATCCATTTGTTTCACACGTGAGATCTATGTGGAACTAGCTGTGACTAGCTGAAAATCAGACCTTTTCTCTGCGGGAGCACTGTGGGACCCTCTTCCTTAGAGGATAGAGAGAGGCTACAGAAACCTCTCTCAGGTCTGGTTTAGGTGCACTGCTACAATGCACCGAATGGATTAGGTAACGTCTTACAGTCTCCCCAGGGCCCTGCATTTCCATGATTCGTTCAGTGCCCTCGCTCCCAGTCTCACTGTGTGTCCAGCACAGGGTACGTGCGAGCACAGGCCCACTGCCCATGCTGGGGAGCAATTTTGGTCCCTCTCTTCACGCAGCAGATTCTCTTCCCTTTCTATTATTTCTGCACCGGCAGCAACTACCATTTCTCCTTTCGGAGCAGATCTTTGTTACTGTTATAAGATATTGGAAGGTATCAGACACGGAGCCTAACCCCACRGAGCCTAACCCCTTAGCTCTATAAGCTAAGACACTTGCTTATACCCCAAGACTGTGATATAATATGCAGTTGTGTTCCATAGCATCATGTTTATCTGCAGTGCCCAGAAGATACTGTTATCACATTATCCCCATTTTAATGTCTCAAGAGATCTTATGTACCGTGCTTAGTTTCTTCATGAAGATCTCTTATGACAACAGAGGTTAACTTGCAGTTTTAGTCTCAGCCAAAACACCAGGTACATTTGCCATATGACTTAACATGCAATTTCAGTTTCGGAGCAGTGGTCATACAAGGCAGTCAGTGAAAAAAAATAAGGTGAGAAAAAGGTCATCAGAGGTGTTGGACATCTAAACCATCCTTTCTTAAGGATGACCTTAATCTGTTCGTCTGTTAGACCTTTGGTCTGTTTTGAATTAAAAAAAAGTTACGCTCATCTTGTAGTCTCACCACTTCCATATAAAACTATTTGAATAGCGAGTAACACCATTGGTAAGAAAGCAGCATCCTTCAAATTGTATTCTCATCTTAAAAAGTCATATATTGTCATTTTGATCCCTGACAGCTTAAAAAACAGTTCCTAAAATACCATCTAAAGAACAGGAACAAGAAGCGTGAATGTCCGTTTTAGGCCAGTGTTATTATTCTAGTCATTTCCTTTCCTGGTATCACACAGCTACATGCAGTTATCTCAGACATACACGAGTACTAATTCTCCTTGGCAGGAAAGGAAATGAATATCAATTAATAGGAAGCAATCAAAGAACGCTAACTTTTGCATCCACTCACAGATCTGGCCATGATGATGCCCAAGAAAGGAGTAAAAGCTATTATATTTTGCAAACCCAATTTTCTACAAAGTCTGCTCTGGAGCCATTCATAACCACATATGAGCATATTCGTAACCACATATGAGCACCATGAATGAAATGTTAATACTCGCTAAGCCAGACAAACAAGGCAGCTAGAAATGCAGACACCAGTTGGGACTGGACGAGGAGACTCGTATTTGAAAGCACCTCTGGTTTTCCCGTATCCTGCGAAAAACTCGGCCACCCCTTTTGCCCCTTTTGAGGGACCAGAGCTACCCGAAGGCACCTCCGGACCAAAAGCCCGGTCCCCATCCCCTGCCGTCCCTTCTGCCCCCGGGCTTCAGACTTCCCCTCTCGACTCAAACGGGGCAGTTTCGTTTGACTCTTAGGCAAAATGCAGCTGCAAAGCGCTCCGAAACCCCCGCGGCTCCCCCGCCTTGCCGGCCGGGCTGGCTGCCGAGCACCGGGCACGTACCGGGACTCCCCCCGAAAGCAGGGGAAGAGACGGGCTGACCGCCGCCACCGGAGCCCTGCACCCGGCCCGGCCCGGCCCGGCCCAGAGCTGCCCTCTGTCCCGAAGCAGCTCCGGGCCGGCTCGGCGCCCGGGGACCCCGGCTGATGCTGAGCGGGGCTGGGGGATACGGCAGGGCTTCCGTCCCGGGAGCCGACGGCGACATGCACGGGGTGAAGGAGCCCAGCCCGGCCGGTTCCCCGAGAAAAGCGCCGTCTCGTCCTCCCCCATCCCGGCAGGTACTCACCCCCGGTCAGGACAGGACAGGACAGGACAGCCCGGCCCGGCCCGGCCCGGCCCGCAGCTCCGGCGCTGCTCCCCGAGGTGCCGCTGCCGCCGCAGCGCCCGCGCCGTCGAGGCAAGCGCTAGTCCCTGCCGAGCGTCCCGCCCCCTCCGCTCGGCTCACCCGCCTATTGGCTGCGAGAGGAGGGGTGATTTGCATAGCAGCGCCCCGCCCCTGGCGGGCTGTCAATCACGGCCGTCGAGGGGCAGATGGAGGGGCGGCCGCACAGGCCGTGCGCCGTCCCCCCTTCCTCCTCCTCCTCCTCCTCCTCTTGGGCTGCCGCCGCCGCCGTCCCCTCGGGGCGGCGCCCGGCTCGCACCACTTCCTAGCGGGGTGAAAGCCCGCCCCGTGGGTGCTGGGAAGCGTGGGCGGGCTGAGGTTGCCCGTTTCTTTGCCGCCGTCCCCATGGACGCCTCTGCCCTTTCTTGCCCTCGCCTCCCCGCCGGGAAGCGGGGGCTTTCTGCCCCCCCCCCCCGCCTGGCTGCGAGGGGGGTGAGGGGGCGGTTTGGGGGTGCGGTGAGGCCCGGGACGGAGAGGGAGCTAAAACCGAGGAGGCGTACGGGCAGCTGAGGACAGAACTAGGGCCAGGCGCCGCCGCGAGCGGGGCAGGGGCACGTCCCCGCCTCGTCCCGCCCTCCCCCCCCGCTGTTTGGTGCAGCCACGTCCGTCCCGTCCTGCTGGCTTGAGACGTGCATGATGAAACAGGACGTCAAAGGAGCTTCTGGGAACGCAATTCAAACAAATTGCTGCAGCTTAGTGTGGGCAAGAGAAGGTGTGCTCTTTGCGCGGTGCTTCAGGGTAAGGGTGAAATTTAGCCCATTTGTGGGTGGTGACTTCGACTCTGATGACTTTGACCATTCCTGGGAAAAAAACACCTTCCCCATCGTTCTAACTTAAAAAAAACAAACAAACAAAAAAAACACCAAAAACTTTGGTCACACCATTTTTAATGTGTAAAAAGCCACACAAGTAGTTATAGAGGTTGTTCAAGTCTTTCTGAGATAGGAAGTTTTTGCTTTTCTTGAACATCTTGGACATTTATTTGGGTGTACTTTTTTCTCCCTTTCACCACAAAAATTGGAGATAATTTGAATCTGGAAATTTTAAAAGATAGAAGTTACTTTTTTGTTGGTGCCAAGTAGTAGCTGAAAGAGCAACTGTGCTTTCCTGAGCCATTGTCAGTTATAATAAGGCTCCAAAATTTCTCTTGCATTGCATCAATCCCATCCTGGGTGTGCCGAGAGAACATTCTGTCATGATGGAGACAGTTGCAGAGATGTAAAAAGCTTCCTCCCTTCTTATTTTCTATGCTGGTGTTGTGTCAGGAAAAAAACTTAAGCAATAGCTAAATACTTGAGGTTTTATGGTTGACAGTCAGTTAAAAGTATATGTGACAGAGTGGCTCTTTCTCCTTGAAAAATCCAAGACTGTCCTGCAGGGTTCTTCCATGTGGAGTCTGCTGGGATTTTTCTCTTAGATCTTGATGCTGGAGCTGAATTTAGGTCGGTGGGTCCCATCAGTCCTCTAAAACTACCTGAAGGCATTGAATTATGAGTGGGTTTTCTCTTCTTTTCCAAGCTGCTGCTGCTGCTTTGTGAGACCAGCTGCAGCATCCCCAACAGACTGGCAGGTGGCTTTCTCTTTGCCACTGGACCGCAGAAAGCAAATGGGCCTTTAGTGTTGTTAATGCAAGCGGAGCTGAAAATAAAGCTGCGTGTTAATGTAACTTCACGGGTAATCAAAGATACATTCTGCTTTGTATGGCATGGAACAACAATTACAAATTAACCTGCTGTTGTTGCAGCACAGGCAAAGCTATGGGTGCATTGATTGATGTGTCTGATGACCGACCCGGTCAAGAGCAAAATGCTCATCTAGAAACATCTGGTATCTTCCCTATAATTTGTGAGGAGGGTATGGAACACCAAATAAATGAGCGGCAAGATTCCTCCGCTTTGGGAGAGACTTTAGTTACAATTTCAGTAGCTGAGTAGCAGGCAAGGTAGCAATATCGTTAAGTTATTAACCTTCTAAGAAAGAAAATGGAGTGTGAGAGGACTTTATTATTTCTATAAATTTTGTCACCTAGATTAGACAAGGTTAAAGAAGGGTGAAAACTTTCAGAGACAGCTAGCTAATTAAGCTACATGAATAGGTAGCTAAAAATTTCACCGTTGACAAACAAGGACCCTGAAGTGCTTGAACGTATTATGATGCTAGGTCCTACAAAGGGTGCCCATTTGCATGGTGTTATGAGAAACAAAAGCAGATAAGTCATATGAAAAGATTGTYGTGTCATCATACATATGAAAGACACTTGTTTTGGATTATTATGCTCATTTCAGTCACTTTTGAAATAACACAAACAGTGCAGTTTGGTAATGAAAATGATTAGACAGAGAAAAGTGATTTGCCCATAAAAGAGATTTAGAATTTTCAGTCTTGTCATTTTATCCTCCCGAGTCCTGAGCAGCCTTACACACAAAGCTACAAAAGTAACAAAGTAATTTTTTTTCACTTTGTACTATCTCTCATTATATGAGAGACATGTAATGACAAATTGTCATTTACCAGTGAAAGGAAATACTCTGTTTACATAGATAAAGGCAGAATTCATTAGCGTAGGGATCACTGGTACCAATAATTTTTTTAAAGGAGTTTGGGCAACGTAATGGACAATACATCTGGAGGCAGGAAGCCTCCCTTTTAGTTCTTTTTTTCTCTGAAGAGCTGGTTTTTTTCCCTTAAAGACTTCTAATCCTGACCTAGATCTTGAGTGATGGCTTTGGATGAGCCACATTTTACTTCCAATTTCCTCATCTCTAGAAAGAGAAAAGGTGTAGTTACTTTCAGTGCTCATAAATGTGTAGCGAAAAGTAATATATAAACAATTTGGAGTCTCATGTACGTTAAAATACCTTGAGGATGTCTAGTAGTTCAAGGCCAATCCACAGAGCAGAGGGACTGTCCATGCCAAGGAGAGCCCTCGTCTCTCTGCTCTGGTGCCTGATGCTTCTCACCAAGATGCCTACCAGGATAATCATGGAATAGCCTGATCGAGTTTCTTACGAAGCCCAAGAAATTAGCAATTACRTGGATGCAGATTTCTCTTTGTTACCACTTACCGACATCTTAGGGCATCTGGGAGTTCTGGGGATCTCAATTTTGGGGAAGAGCAGTTTCACCAGGCCACTTGTATTTACACTTCCAATTCCCCGCACTAATCTACTATGTAGAAATACCCCTATGTTTGTCTCGAGTTTACCCATGTGTACAGAACAGTTTGCACCCATAACACCTCTATGTGTGTAATTTCAAGTATGGAGTTAGAGTGTTGTCGATCTATAATAACTGACAGTTGTGAAACTTGTAGCTAAAAATAGAGCAAATTGCTACCAGCCCAGTTCTGTAGCACAGAGCCAGCTTTCAGACACATACAAAATCCACGTACGCTTTTCTGGATGTGCAGTACAAATGAGCCTCTTTTAAGCTAGAATCAGGTCTGATGTAACCTAGCACACACTGATTCAATGAAATTACTTTTTCATGGTCTGGGACAAATAACTTTATATTAATATCAACTTTTTTCTTTTAACCTCATGGATCATTAAGTGCTCCTGAAATCAAATGTTTTGTCAATTGCCAAGGTGAGTGGAGGGAGAGAATGAGAGACTGGTGCTAGGAAATTCTTTCACTGTATTCATTTACCAGGGAAACTGAGTCTTCAGCTGCAGTATTTCCACCTTGAGTAAGGTGCTCTGAGTCTTTCAGGTTTCCTTGTAGMCTCTGACAAAAGCTACTGACATTACAGAACAGCTTCTTCACTAAACGTTGCTGATGTAAAGAGATCCTCTTTGGTTGCATGAGGAACAGACTGCTGGAAAGGATTCAGAAGCCAAGTGTCTTCACAGCTGGCTAAATAYACCTTAATTCTTTGTTGAAGCCCATGGAGTTATTTGGATTTACAGGGGATAACATAGTGCTCTATGTATTGAGTCCTGCAGATGTTTTTCTTTTTGCTTTCCTTTTCTCTCCTTCATTAGGAAGGAAGAAGGCTGTTAGAAAAGGATGAAGTGCTGAAAGCTGTACAGAAGTAATTGCTGCGGAGTCAGAAGATGCCCGTGCTAGGGCTGTCTGTCTTGCTTATTTAGGAAAGGATTTAACATTCTTCTCCAATTATGCCTGAAAGGCATGCGAAGCCAGCCCTGGGTGTAATGCCCCTGAATTCCTTGTGAACCACAACTTGGCACCCGTGCGCGTCTTTGAAGGTTCATTACCCATACATGAGTTCTTAAAGAGCTGCAAATCTCGTTACCGTTGTATTAAATGCCAGATTGGATGGATGGGAAATAGCCCTGGGACTTCTGTTGACTCAGGAGATGACGGCAGGTGCCAGCATGTTTTATTAAGCTAGTAACCAATAAATGAACAAATTCAAAATATTTTCACATAATGGATGTAAACAAGCATAGTTAACTGGAGCCGATGGAACAATACTGATTTCTGGGAGCTGAAGGCTTGGTTGATTATCAAGTAAGCCTCTGGATTTCTCTGCTGCTGTCACAGCTTTTGAATGCAAGGGTACAGCCCATATGTATAACATGGCAAGGATCCTGTCACATCAGCTGGCCTAATGAAAAGTATTACCTAACCCTATTTCTACACTTCAGTAAAAATGTGTATTCTAACTCCTGTTATCAGACAGGAGTGAGGTATCTCTTCTGCACATTTGCATGCCCATAGATTAAGAGCAGTTAGCTTCTGCACTATAGGGAGCACTTTGTAACCTGGCAGAGCAGAGACAAGGACATCTTTATGACAGTCAAGAGGGATCAAAAAGCCAGGCCAGGAAGACAGGCGCTCAGATTTGTGTGTAGTCCCAGTAACAGCAGATTCTAGGGGCAAGTTCGTATTGCCAAAAACTACATGCCCTGCTTTTCCCTCATCACTACTATCTGAGCAGAAAATGGCCAGGCTGTATATCAGGTGTGAAGGGAGAAGTACCCAAGGGGTAAGAACACCCAGGGGTTAAAAGCCTTAGAAGGCTTAGAAGGGTGTGGTGAAGAATAAATAGACCTTCACAAAGAGAGCCAATGGAAAATGAGAACATTTCCATAGCTTTTTGGAGCATCCTTTTCAAATCATTAGTAATTCATAGAAAAGGTGTTGTTTTCTAAAACCCACCAAGTTTCAATGAAACAGAACAAATCTATCCTAGAATCATGTGAGCATAAATTTTACACAGCCATGTTGATGGATCACCTTATTAATGCTGCCAGTGCTTTTCGACAAGCAATATAACAATATTCATCCAGAAAGCAGTGGGGAGCCTGCACAAACCGCACGGCGTGTTCCTTTACCATGCGGGCTACCTGCCTCCGAAGGCATGCTGCACAAGTGGAAACCTGTCAGGTGGCTTTGTGGCTAGATCTAAATGCTTTGTAGTAGACCTACCCAAAGGAAGCATAGTAGTGATGTGTTACAGATCTAAGAAGAAAAAGAATAGCTTTTTGGTTAGCTGAAGGTGAGGGAAGAATCATTTGGGATCATTTAGCTGGGAATACACAGCCAGGGAACAATACATTTCACAGCCCACTCATGACCAATTGCTGCCTAGAGTCCTCCGTGAATGGCAAGGCAGATGGTATATAGGCAAGTTACACGTGGCACGGTAACAGTGTGACATTTCCATTTCCATGGAATGAAACAAAGTCATTGTTAATGGTTGCATTTTACAGGGCAGTGTTTTAGCTAGAAAAAGCTAAAAATTAATGGTACATGTCAAGGTAGAGGAGTATTTGTCAAACAACTTGCACAACTTATCTGAGAAAAGTGAAGGCTTATATTCTATCTTTCAAACCTGTCTGTCGACTGTGGCAAGTATCCCAGGATTCTGGGAGGCACCTGCTATYGGCCACACTTCAAGCCTCATAGTTAAGAAATGCAAAGGTAGAAAGTACCGGGGGCACTGAATAGCTTAATGCTGTAATGTATTAACTGTATGTATTAATTAACTGTATTAATGTAGCATTAACTGTAATGCCACGGGAGGCCACAGGTCTCCTCTCATTTACACAAGTCATGGAGTATCTCTATACATGAAGCATCTATACATGAAGATGAGTAAGGCAGAACAGCAACTTAATACCTGCACTGTTTTTATAAAGCTACCAGCTTTTGAGGGATGCAGTTGCCTTGGTGATTGGTTACAGAAAGATCAAACCTGACCAAATCTGCTGGAGTCCTGGGTGAGTCCCAGCCGCTGCCAGCCCTGCCCGGCTGGCTCTGGCTCGGAGCCAGTGACAGGTGAGAGAGACTCCGCAGCAGCCAGGGTGTACAGTCATATTCTCATGTGAAGCAACTATTAACTTCCAATTAATTGACTGTGCATCCATCAGGATGGAGCTGGGCATTGGCACTGTTACACAGATCCCTTAACTTCTGGATCTTTGAAAGCATCAGATGCTGGCCTTTTCATTTGCTCAGTTCACAGCCAAGTGAGCAAACCGATGGGGAAGTCCCAACAGATGAACCAAAACCAGAGCACACAGCCTCTATTCCAATTTATCAACCTAGAGAATTATTTGGTCTGAAAAATGTGGTTTTTATATATATATATATATACACACACATATATACTCAACAAGTGGCATCTCTGTGTAGGTTGTGTGTTACTATGGCAGATAAGGAGGACATACTCAGTTCTTATTTCTTTCTTGTACTTTCAGCTTCAGTGATGCAACCTATCCTGGCTGTGCCTCTTTTTAAGCTGGATAAATATCTGCTAGGAATAATTCAGGTATGGCTGATTGGGGGAATGGATTAGATGACTTCTTGAACCTTATTTTAGCCTCATTTTCTAAATCTTATTAAAATGTGTTAAGGTGTACTTAAATATTTATTAAAATACAGAATATTAAAATACACTAAAACATAAGATTACAGCTTCAGATGGGGTAAGTCAGTTCTCCAAAATTCAAGTCAAAGGTTGAAAGTGTGTATTTCTTATTAAGCTAATAAACAGTTACAATGACATGGTGAGATTTTGAGAGATTACAGAATATCTATTATGCATATCATATTAAAAATATTGTAAGGTAAATCAGGTAGCTGTACTTTTAATCCTGAGAAGTGGATTCACACTTCCTTTTGCTGAAAGAAAATTGTTTCTGGAAAGATATGTCATCTACTATACATTTGTACCATGCTGAACAAAACAAGCCTTGCTTCTTGGCCAAGGTCAGCAGACAGTCCCCTGAGAGAAATACTGCATAGATGGGACATAAGCACAGAGAACAATGTTACACACCCTTATGCTACATGGCCTTGAACCATTGGTTTTACTGCAAAGCTGGTATACCATAATGGCAGTGTCACACATGTATCAGTAGGAAGGATGTTAAATAAACTTTCCGTCTTAGAGAATAAATTTTTACAACATGATAAATAAAAGAAAACCCAACTAACATATAATTATGCAAGAGAAGATCCTACATAAGTAATAATTTAAAGTACTGTTCGCATTTAATATTAACTCTACAGCATATACAATTGCTGTAAATACCAATTTGGTGTGGATTAAAAATCAATTATAACTTAACAAAATAATTCAACAACAGATAAACAAAACTAATCTCCTGAAATATTCAACAGCAAATATTTTTAAAGTTCACCAATAATCAGTATTCAGAATACATCTAGCGAAGCGATCCTATACTTCATTTCCATTCCAAATAACACACCGAATACCTGCATATCAAATTTCATATGCTCACTACCTGAAGATGACAGGAGATAGACACATCAATTTGGGATGAAAAATATTTCTATTATATGACATGGCAAGAAAATTTTCCAAGTGATGTTTGAAATCTTGCCATATCTGCAGCTTTAATGACAGTTAAATTAATTATGTGTAAGATAATCCTTCTTTACAGAGACTTTTTCTCCCCCTTCATTCCTCAAGGGGGTCAGGTCACCTGCTCAACTGATGCTGTGCAGCCCCCTCCTTTAAACCCTATAGCAAACATGGGGGGCCAAAAGACACACTGAGATGACAGATTCCCTACATTTCCATCTCCAGCCACCTTGGAATATACAATTTTCTTAAGGTTATTCCATTACCTATATGGCTCTATTCCTCTGTCCCCCTCTGACTGGATTCTCCACATAGGATTAAGCCCTTATCAGTCACAGAGAAGATCATAATTACTCTTGCAATTCAAAATCACAGCCAATTTGTGGGGCTACTCTGGTCAGTGAGAATGTATGGATGTGAGGTTTGGAAACCTTAGTAATGTTCTCTGTGCTGCCTTACACTTTGCTTACTCTTGGGAAAGAGCAAGCAGATAAATAACCCTCCCTGTTGCTGCAGAGCTACATGACCCAGAAAGTATGTTATAGGCATAGGAGGAGTTCTTGCTCCCTTTCCTTTCCTTTTGAAAGAAATTCAACAGTTTTGGGATTCCCAGTATGAGGATGATGTAGATGAACTTGAGCGAGTCCAGCAGAGAGTCACCAAGATGGTCAGAGGGTTGGAGTGCGTGACCTGTGAGGAGAGGCTGAAGGAACTGGGCTTGTTTAGCCCAGAGAAGAAAAGATTTAGGGAACCTAGCAGCAGCCTTAAAGTACTGAAGGGGAGATTACTGATACAACCCAAGTGTATGGCAGGAGAATGAGAAATGATGCTCATAAATTGAGATAKGGCAGGTTCCAATGGGATATAAAGGAAAATTCCCCACTATGAGGGCAATGAAGCATTGGAACAGGAGATTGCCTGGAGAAGTTGTGGAATCTCTGTTCTTGGAGATTTTCAAGACCTGGCTGGACAAAGCCCAGAGATACCTGGTCAGAAATCAGGTTGACTCTGCTTTGAGCAGGAGACTGGACAAAATAACTCCCTGAGGTCTCTCCTATTCTGTGGTTCTAATGTGGTCCAAAATCAACAGCTGTAGAGGCCAGATCTTGGTGCTGAAAGATGCCTCTAGATAGGAAGCCCTTAAATCCCACATCCCGCAGTGCAAGACCAGCCAGACTCACCATCTAGTGCCTGTTACTGCATGAACAGTGTCTAAGATAGGCTCGTTAGCTGCTACAGCAAAGCCAGCTCTTCATTAGTCAACATTCTCACTGCAACACACCTACATTTCATTTTAATCTTGGTTACCAATCTACTGAGTTTATTTTCCAGAGATTTGTTATTTCTAGTGATACATATCTGCAGTTCAACCGCTTGTAGCTTTATTTGAAAACAACTCTGTCTTCGTTCAGGTGTCTGGGTAGAGCAATCTACCTACACTCTGTCTGGCAGTGCAAGACATAAAACACGCTCGCCTGGCACCAGCTGGTGGCCTGACAGCATACGTTGCCAAACTGATACTGGATTATTAGGTGCTGAGGTGTATCCAGGCTGTTTGTGACTTGGTCAAAGAATTTTAGCAGGCAGTTTAACAGTTTAACAAGTGTTTGCAGTATATTACAAGTCATAAGACAGACTGATTAGACGCAAACAAGCACTCTCCAAATTCTCTTACACACCCAGTAATATGCCCATCAGCCTTCAAACCTGTACTACATGGAAATTTTCAGAGACTTATTCCCTGAAGACGAAAGGAGATAGACATGCCAGTTGTTGAAGGACATTTCACTTGCAAGATGGTTTTCCAAGTAATGTTAGAAACCCTGCCATACATGTGGCTTTGGTGACAATTAAATTAAGTTGATGGACTAAGCTAGGTTTTCAATTTATGTGACAACAATAATAATACTGCATTACATCTATAAACTGTGTTCCACTTCAGGCTCTCTAAACCAATTTGCAAGCAATTACTTTAAAAATACTGCTCTGTGTATTGCTACCCATGTATTATAGATGGGAAAGAAATCACAGAAAGCATCAAAATGCCTACAGGTGTACAGGAAGCCTTGATCTAACTAGAAGTTGCATCCAAATCCCCTGAGTGCTAGTCCTCTCCTTTCATGAAAAGATTACGTGTCTTTTCATGTCTCTGGCTTTTTCTTACAGATATTTTGTTTCTCTTAAGGCTTATGCCTCTATACAGCCATCTTTCTACTTCTCTCCCTTAAATAATTTCTCAGGTGTGAATGCTATACGGTTGGCATAGAAAATATTGTGTGCTACTTAATAAGAAGTCTATGCCAGTTAAAATTAATTGCCAAATTCTGCTTTCAGTGAAGTCAATGGAAGTTTGACCATGGCATCAAGTGAGACAGGCCCAATATTAAAAAATACAGGAAGCGTGAGATGGAGGATAGGCAGTGGGCTGTTTTGATACGGGTATAGAGGAGAATCAAAACATAACGATCATGTGTCCAGGTGAGTGAATAGACCATGTGTGTCCTCTAGCCAATGCCCTTAAGACAAGAACCAGAAAGCAAAATGAAATTAATTATACAAATGGTCTGGCAGCTGGCTTTGGCAGTTACAACATGTATTTTTGATGAAATGCTTCCCAGATCCTAGAAACAAGCCCAAACTAGCCCCCAGAATTCAGATACTTACACAACTGCAAATCACAACCAGACTTGTGATTGTCCCAGCTTCCTAATGAGCTGATCCAAAAATCCCAACTCTGATGCCCCAAACCTTGGGGAAGCAGGGGTTCAAACCCAGACACAGGTGTAGCAATCCAAACCCAGTACTACCACACATCTATAAGACATGCTTTGCACTAGCGTACCTTCATTAGAGTACCTTTCTTAGAAGAAAAATACTACCAAAGGTCTTCCTAAGCCCAAAGTTTGTTTCTTTCACAAGCCATTAATAACATTCAGGAGAAACTGTAAAAAAGAGGCTGAAGGTGACCTTTGTCTTGAGACAGCCCCCTAATAACCAATACCTGTGGGATTTCTGAGATGGAGGTTGCATTCAAGCATTCAAGCAGCTGAAAAGATGTCATCAGAGCCAATGTACAAGTTGTTGTTTGTATGGAGCATATTGGTAGAAGTACTTTAAAAGTATATTCAGATGCACCCCCACCCCCACTGCCCTGGCTCATCCTGGGCAAACAGAATTTCATTTTGGTTTGGGTAAGAAAGTGAAAATTTTCAGATTTGCTTTAAAAGTGGTAGAACTCGTTGGAGTTAAACATATGACTATCTCTGCATACAAATCAAAATGCAGCTCTCAGAGGAGCTCCACGGCGTACGGTGTGAAAAGGGTGAGAAATGTGTCAGTGTGAGTGTGGGCTCAGCTCAAACTCTGCTCAAGAACGTAGGAGGAAACAGAAACTTAACTGACGATAAAATTTTCCAAAGGGCTAACTTACCCAAAGCAAACCGTTACGGTCATAAACAAGTCTCATCTAGAGATGATGTGCTGAGCTGAGTCAGTGAAAAATCTTCAGGGAGAGCTGGAGGCACAGCTGGGCAAGGAGCCTGCTCTGCCACCAGTTCTCCCACTAGAGAGCGTGGGGCTTCTGGCAAGGGATCTCATTGCTACTTGTGTCAACGTCCTCATCTATTCGATTAGGCTAGTATTTTCCTTTCTTATTACGGCTGTCAAGAGTTAGTGCTTGTAGGATACTATACAGTTCTCAGAAGAAAGACTATTGCACTTCCTAATATGTTTTATAAAGRAAACAATGACATCCATAAAGCAGATGACTGCCCTCAACACTCTTTTTTCTCTAGATTTATGGCTAGCTTTTTCTTAAAGCACAGTTACATGCTTCTGTTTCTTTGGCTGATAGAGCATCGGATGAACTGCTCTCTCTCAATGCAAAGTTTTTTCTAATTCCTCTTGAGCATCAGATCTGACCTAAAAGGTCAATATTTTCTCCCACAAACATCAGTCAAAACAATATACCTACATCTGCAGGAAGATTTTGGCTTATGATTTCTATGCCACTGTTTTGGAATTCTACACATACACAAAAGATCCACCTTCTTTCCTAACCCTAACTTACCATAGAAAACAGTTTATTGCTAAGTCCTTTAAATAAGGTAATAATAGTCCCTTAAAAAAGGTGAAAAGCACTGATGCTGGGTTTTTGACTTAAGCTCCATGTGAGGATCTGTTAGGATAGTAATGGTGACCGATTTTAGTAGTGAAGGAAAACACAGATTTTTTTTTCCTGTGTGTGAAGGAAGAAACACTTGGCCAGATCCCAGTGGTTATGGGAGAGAGAACTGACGAGCAGAGCGTTTCAGGAGGAGACATTCCATGGGTACCACTGAAATGACTCAAACTGTAATCAACTATCCCTGCTATCCCAAAATACAGGTGCATGTGCATTTGGGAATGAGATGAGTATCAAATTGCAAATTGAGTCACTTGACAAGCTTGTTTTACCTTTCCAATTAGGCAAGCAATTTTGTGACTCAGCATCTACACAAGTCTGTTCTCCACTGACAAGACAAATCAGTTCTGCAGCTGAGTCAGTCAGAGCAGCCCTTTTCACAGTGATAAATTCAGCAGGCAGCCACAGTATGGAAAAGATTGTGGAGCCTTTATTCTGTGTGCAGTTAACTATGTGAGATAGAGTAAATACATTTTAAAGGAGAATAATCTTCAGCTCATCTTCACACAAGGAACTAATGAAATGGGGGAGAGAAAAGCTGTCACTGATCGGTGTTCATGGTCCTTTAACTAAAAGAGATTAGATTTTCTTTCCGATAGCGTCTTCTGTTGCTACTGTTGTGTGTTCATCCCTTGCTTATAAAAATCATCCGGCAACTTGCTGTAATTGCAATTGTAGTTGAGAATGAATTTCTTTAATTGTCTTTGACTTTTCTTTCAAGGGTTGCAAATAATTCCCTACATTTTAGAGTGTGACAAGGGTGGAGGTGTCATGCCAGTTACAGGCAGTCACAGACTCATGCACACGTTGGCAAGGGAATCTCTGCCCCAGCCTGCTCCTGGAATGCCAACTTTTTTTGCTGGCACATCTGGAATCTACAATAATCCTTCCTTACCCTTCAGGCTTGATCCTTTTGAGGTGCCAAGTATGAATGACTGTTGCCGATGGTCTTAGCACTTGAAATGCCTAACCCTTAACACCTACTGACAGAACCTCTAGGCTGCATTTGGAGCTGACAGTGAAGAACCCTCTCTCTGCCTGTAAGAAAAATATCCCATTAGTCCTGTTCAAAACCAGATATCTTTATGCCCATGCCCAGAGGTGAACCTCACCAATAGCCACGTTAGTTGGTATTATAATAATCCCACCGTGAGGCCATGAATGAGGCCCCACTGGGTGAACTGCAGTAGAAACACTGTAGGAGAATGCCTTAGCCAAGAGGAGCTCGTCATTAAGTTACACAAGGCTGAAAAAGATAGGGAAAAGGGAACAGAGAGTTATGGTTTGCAAATGTTTTAATTTCATACTGAAGGCTTTTCCAAATAATCAAAAATGGGTTTCAATACACAGCTGTATGTGAATATCGAATTGTCTATTCTTCACAACAGCGATTCTGAGAGATGCATCAGCCGTCTTCTACACGATCTACGCACATCCTGTTGGGGCTCTAGATCACAACCCCAGCGCCGACAGTTTTCACAATGACTGGTGCTTTCCTTAAAGCCTCTGTCCCTGCAACCATTTGAGCATGTGAACATTTCAGCTTTAATTTTCTAAAACTAAGTGCCTTCAAACATCATACAAATAAATACTTTCAAACATTTATGGAGAAAAGCAAATACAAACTACGTGAAATACAGAATCTCAAAATACAAAAAGAAAAAAAAAAGAAAGCAAACAATATATGTTACTTAAAAACAACAACAAAAAAAATCACCATTTTAAAAGCTTACTTAAAAATTTCCAGGTTCAGGTGATTTCTGAGTGCCTGGGTTTGACACCACTTTGTCCAGCATTTTTTTAGATTTTGTTCAGTTCAAGGTTTCTCAGTCTGCATGGTGCTGAGGAGGTGGGGAGAAATATTACAATCTAAAACAGATAACATCTTTCTGCTGTACTCCCTGCATATGTTTGCTTTCCAAAATCAACAATTCTCTTTCAAGCTCTCAAATCACATGCCAAAATGCATAGATGGGATGGCTATCACCGTACATTACTAACATTGCCCAATCCTGACTATAAATACCTTGCTTCCAGTGGCTTATTCCTTGCCAAGCCTCGACACTCTGGGTTTACTTTTTTATTTTGAGGATCTGGTGAATTAAACAATTTTCAGCTTGTGACAAACAAGACATTCCCAAGAATAAAACCAGCAAGCAAGAAGACATTTATGTTGAGTTACCAAGAGCTGTGCTTTGAACATATAAATTTCTCTATGGTGCCTGGTGTTGTGAAAAATTATGTTCTATCTGCCTTAAATGTAATAAACAACAATACTTCAATAAAGCTGAAAGTGAGATACATTCATAGCYTTACTAGTGAAAGCTTTATTTCCACAGCAAATGCAAGAGGCTTATGTACATTTCTTATTTCAAATGAGGAAGTTCCCAACCCAAGCTGAGAAACAAGCAGTTAACTGGCAGTTACTGGTTTGCCTTTTCCTAGAGAAGCACGGAAGGAACAGTTATAGTCTTCCTTCCGTAATGATGCTAATTTCCTAAATATCCATTGCTGCCCCCTCTCTCCTTTGCTGTCTGCCCCACGAGCAAACCACAGCCTGAAATTTCATAACATGAATTAGTACAACACACACCAAATAGACAAGTTGATGACTCCCTGATATCAGTGACTCCATACTTCTCCTGCTATTATTTTTCACTTTTATGAATTGACTTGCTGTGCGTTAACGGATGAGTTTTGCCCTTGTGCAGAATACAGACGATAGATTTTTGTTGAGGTAAGGATGATGACACCAATGTCCTCYGTGCTTACTGCAGAGCGGGAGGTGAAATGATGAATACTTGTGCACGTGTGCGTAGGGGGGAAGCTGGAGGGGGACAAGGCTAGTTACAGATAGGCTTCCTTGTACAGAACATTTTTAAGTACCGTTCTGAAGAAATCAGTATTTTTAAAACATTACGTGGCAGATAAAAAAAGAAACAGCTGCATTAAGCAGCTTCAAGAGTCAGACTTAAAAAAAGTCACCTCCTCTGTCCTTACTCTTCCCTGCACATAGAAAGACAACAGTGACATGATATACAGAGCTACTCAATGGTCAAATCAATTTCTTCTAATTTAAGCTCGTGTACACTTCTGGTATCTTCTCTAGGGCCTATTTAAAGATGTATCTTTCATCATTGCTACTTTCATATACCTTACTGAACACAATTAATAGCTGCATTAGCTGTGACAGTTTATCTGGGGTAAATGAAGGGAGGACACCCAAAGAAAAGTGTGGGCAGAATACAGCTGCATCTTGGATAGTCCTGTAGTCTTCCCTAGTTTTGTTGCGTTTACTATTATTACTTCATTTTATTTCAAAATGCATGACAAGAACAAACCTTTCCCATTACAAAAATGTATCTGGACACAAACAATTTCAATTCACCTGGCAGACTATTATTAGCTCTATTTTTAGCCTGAAGCAGTAACTAATCACATTAGTGGAGGGGCTTTTATTTTCAAAGTGATGGCTTTGGAATAGAGAACTTCCTTCTAAACAGCAAGTGAGAGCTGCCTCTCCCAGACCTCCGCTGTGCTCTTGGTAGAGGTGCCCCGTCTTCTCCCTCTGCACCACACTTCTCAGATCACCACATTATTTCAGAGTCTCATCTGTAAGCGCTGTGCCAGTGACCCCTCCTGTGGCTCTACTTTTAGKGTGCTCCTACACCACGCTAGGAAATTCTCACTGGCATCTAAATTAAGCTAATTAAATTGTGGTGCACACCTAAGGCACATAGCTGTTATTCAAACGTATACAGAAGAAGGAGTAGTGCCTCATGGTAATATTCACAAGCAAGCGATGAAGTGTGAAGCTACTAGACCGAATCTTTGCGCTCCATAAGCTGCTCCTAGGCAAGGGACCATTAGTGTGGGTCACAGATCTACTCAGTTTGATAGAGAAGGGTCTAACACAGAGTCAATTAACCTGATCAGGACCTTCACGTTTTCACTCTGCCATCATGCACCAATAGCGTACTACAGAATACATTATTTTAGAAATGCTTTAGGGAGTTTTAATAAAGCTTAGTGCATAACTCTGGCAGCATATGATGCAACAAAACCAAAACAAAAATATCCTAAAAACGTTGCAACTGACATTAAAAACAGTTGATTTTCAATCCAACATTTTATTTCCCACAAGCTGCAAATCACTCAGTACCAGCCTCCTGTCCCAAGTTTTGATACACCATAACACATCAAAAACTAGAGCATGGCACTGCCTAATACTAAATGATGCCTGTCCTGAATCTCAGGCCGAGATAATTTTATCAGCAGTGAATTTTTCCAGTTGCAATCTGATTTAAAATAATATTCCCTTTTCCAGATAGGAACATTGCTACACAGCAGCTGGAAGTATAAGATTTCAATGGTACGATACACAGTACTGTTTCTTTTCCTATTTTTTATTCCACGTTCTTCTTATCTGCCAGCTTTGGCAAAGAATCAGCTGCACAACCCTAATAGAAGCTTTCAGATGTTTGAGTATTTACACACTATAAAATCAAAGCAATAGCAAAACATAGTTTCTAGTAGTGGAAGAAAGTTTAAAACTTAACCATGCTTGCAGGGACTGTATTTCCTCCGTCTCAGAAGCAGCCCCAAAGGCTGCAGGTGGTTGCAGTGGAAAGGCAGATTCTTACACTGGAGCAGAATCACAATTCTGACTGCAAGGAAAAGAAATTAGAGGAGCTTACGCAAAACAAGGTAGAGAAAGAGACTTGCTTATGAAAAAAGTTTTTCACAGGATCTCTGAGAAAAGCAGCAAAAAGATCTTCCACCTGTTACAGGGCCAAAATAAGGGCTCCTGGGGGCTGTTAATGTTGGTAGGCTGTAACAGTATTTGAGAAACTGCACACATTACAAAAAGGCTTTCGCAGTGCATGTGATGACAGGGGAAATCTGAGGAAAAAAAAAGACCATGCAATTAAAGAAAGGTAATTTTTGCGGCCTAAAATTGCTAAGTGGTAATGTGACCTCTGCAAATAATGATTTAAGAACCCTGTTACAGCAGAAGCAACATATTTTTAAAGAAATACATACTTTTAACAAAAGAAGGTCATTTCCCACATAAAGACATTAATTTCTTATCATTATTTAATTTCTAGAACCATTCTTTCCAGGCTAATGCAATCGCAAACATTTTTTTTTCTCTGAAATGGTATTTGTAGGATAAATCAAAATAGTGAAGAATAGAGGAATTTCTGAAAAAAAWATGGCACACCTCTCCATTTTATCATCTTTCTGGGTGTGTGTTGGATTTATCTATTAAAATCGTTGCATCCCCTTGTTTGTGGGGTATTTACGTCTTCACTCTTCTACCCGAAGAGTCAGTAGGAAATTTAAAAACTCGGTTACATCTTGCAGTGGACAGCCACTGTCACTCTGTCTTTGTTGGTCCAGCGGCCTCCTCTAGCCTCTTTCTCTACATTTTGGAGGAGCAACCAACTACTCCCGTTAATATGGAAGAAGAATTCGTGCAGGTCCAACCCTGACATCCAGTGGCCACTGCCGTTCATGACATGCTGCCGGTGTCTCGACCATTTGAAACTCGGCTTGAAGTGATACGGCTTTACTCTCCAGATTATTTCAGCACTTAAATCAACACATTTATGTGATTTCCATAACTAAGCATCGGTTGTTTCAGACACTAATTATTTATCAACATGACTTCAGAGACCAAGACAAATATAAAATATTCTGAGAATTATATTTAATGGTATTCAGTAAAAAAACCTTGAAATATCCTAAAATGATAAATTATTCAGGAATCCTAATTGCACAAGCATACTACCACTGAGTGATAATTCTCTCTATATATATCTACATCTGTGCATACACGCATACTTACATACATTCTCTCCCTCCTCGCAGTCACTTAGTATTCCTAAACTTGAAATGAAAGTGCCCAAGTGCAGGCATCCATTTTGCATGGCCCTAACAAGAAAAACAATGCCCAACAACAGCTTTTATTTTTGTGTGGAAGAAGAAATGAAGATGAAGTGAATATCATTGGATATAATTCTTCAAAGCTAGCAGCTGTAACTTTGTATTTTTCAAGTGAAACTTGAAGTTAGGTAATTACTTGTAAATATTTGTTACTTGCCTGTTGGCTGGTAATTTTACTACCTATTTTTTCTTCCTAGTATTGGTAAGCTTGTCTGGTACTCTCAGAGGAGTTTTTGATCAAAGCCAATATAGACTGAAGTTTTGGTACATATTTTCCCAGAGCTCTGGATGCCTGAATGCAGTGTTTTAATCTGGCCCACTATCCAGCTTGCTGAAAATTTCAGGTTTACACTTTCCTTTCAGGATGTTTTTTTGAACTAGAACTCTAACACCTGTTTGGTTTAATGTAGCTATTACTCCTAGAAACTCCTGCAACAGCTGCAAGAGATGGATAAGCTTCTGGGCATCTCTTCTGTTCCAAAGACTGATTGATTATTTTAATCAGTACATCTCCTGGCTTAGAGTTTCCAAGATGATAACTTCAAAACAGCTCTGAGATCAGCCCTACATGTCACTGTGTTGGAACTGAACATCTATCAAAAGTTAGCGTCCTTCATATCGTCCCACTCCTTATAAAGATACGATTTAAAAAAGAAATGAAAGCTTTCCCATGTTCAGAATATGTCTTTCTTTGTCTTTCTATATACTAGCATATATACAAACTCCTGAGGAGCTGTGTGTGTTTGTTTGTTTGTTTGTTTGTTTTTTCTCTCTTGGTCTCTCTGGAAGCAACCACAGAATGCAATTACTGTATCCAGCTGGGTAGAACTGCTTCCTGCTAAGTAAGCCTTGATAGCAATGACTCAACAGATCCTCGTAAAAATAATAATAAAGAAAATTATAGTCCTCATTTAGTTCTTTGCACTAAAGGGTAAGGACACTTCAGGACATTGTTTTGACGTTGCTTTCTGTGGCCTTGGTTTTATAAGACGCTTGTTTTTAAACAAGGGGCTTAGAATCATCTGAGTTTTCACAGAACGTTTCTGTGGATTTCTTTTGACTACAGGGCATTTACAAGGACAGGAAGAAATAGCTCAGTGTCCTATTGGAAAATTTCTGGCAATGTGTCTTTCCTATTTTAAAACAAGTAATTAAAAACACTACTATCATATGAAAGCATGAATCATTTCATGCATTTTAAACTTAACATTATGTAAGCTCTTGAAGAAAGCTGGGGAGGAAAGACTACTTATTTGGTGGATGACAAAATTTATTTCAAGCTCCACTTTGACCAAAGAAGATAGGCAATGCAATTTATAATTTCTGTGGGTTTTGTGTCTGCTTGCGAGTTTAACATTCACATAAAATACTACCTGCACTGTCAAAAAATCTTTTTCAACATTAATGCTTAATTTTGGCTTAAATCCCTTAACCCTGCTCAGCTGCAAAGCCTGCCTGGGGAAAAGTAACTAAGAGCTCTGCACCTTACAAAGGAACAGGGATGGGACCTACAGTACTTTTCCTCAGCGGCATGTAACAGAAGTAGCCTTACCAAACTACTTATTTTGGGAGGACCTGCAAATGCTGTGCCCTTCTTTAGCCTTTCTCTATATGGACTTCTTGTACAAGAGCTACCACAGAAAGTGCCGCGTTGCCCTCTACCCCAGCAAAGGGCTAATGAAAAGGCGTGTTGGGTTGCTCTTGGCACCTCCTGGCTATTTTTCTGGGAGCTTTTTCTTTCTTCAGAGCCAGACTTCCTGCGTCACTTGTTTAGGAAGCAAAACTGAGATGCAGTTTATACAGAGACAACATCAGGAGCTGGGATAAGCTGTGCCCTGAAGTGTCAGCCTCAGGGTTTTGCTTTCCTATGTTCGGAAGTCTCCTGGCAAAYGGAGGCTTTCTGATGTTGTTCCCCATGACCCATTATCTAGGTATTTTGTAGCCAGATTTGGTAGTGCGTACCGCTTTGATTCTCATGTGAATTAAGCAGTAGCTACAGTATCAAAGCCGTATCTTTGCTTTACAAATTAGCTTGAGGCTTGAGGCTCAGTTACGCGTCTGGCTTAACTTGAGGCTCAGCCTTGTACCTGTCTGGAGAATACGAGATCCTGAACTGGCTGCTAATCCTCAAGTACGTGCCTTAAAATAACGATGTGTTACAGAAGCCGGCCTGGAGTTGTAACTGTCATTTGGCTTACTCTTGGATTGGTCAATTAAAGTAATTAAACCAGTAGTAACTGATTTTATTACAGATCATATTAATATTTAATCACRCCAGGACCCGCCCCTCAGCCCTCCTCGCCCCCCCGGGCAGGGACTGCTGCCGTGGCAGGCCGCCTCCGCGCCAAGCCCCCCCGCCCCAAACCGGCCAGGCCGCAGAGCCTGGGGCGGAGACTACAGCTCCCGTCATGCCCTTCCGGGCGCGCTACCAGCGTGCACCGCGGCAGGAGCGCGCTGACCTCCTGGAGGGTTTTTTCAATTTCCGTTCAAAGCGGACGGCGGAGCCGTACATAACCGTAACCGGCCCCACGGGCCGGGCGGGGCAAGCGGTTGCTGCGCCCCGGCCGGGGGGGGGGCGGAAAAGGTCCCTGCTGTCAGGGCACGTCACTTCCGCTCGCCATTTCGCGCAGCGCCTTCCCCGCCGCGCTCGGGCCGCCCGCGCCGCCGCAGCCGCCATGACGGACCGCTACACCATCCACAGCCAGCTGGAGCACCTGCAGTCCAAGTACATCGGGACGGGCCACGCCGACACCACCAAGTGGGAGTGGCTGGTGAACCAGCACCGGGACTCGTACTGCTCCTACATGGGCCACTTCGACCTGCTCAACTATTTCGCCATCGCCGAGAACGAGAGCAAGGCGCGCGTCCGCTTCAACCTCATGGAGAAGATGCTGCAGCCCTGCGGGCCGCCCGCCGACAAGCCCGACGAATCCTAGCTCGCCCCGCCCGGGTCCCGGCCCCGGCCCCGGCCCCGGGGCGGTGTTCCGTAGGGGCGGGTTGGCCGGAGCGAGCGGCGGCGGCGCAGAGGCCGCCCCGCCCTGCGGGGCGCGGTGGCGGCCCAGCTGGGCTTCGCTGAGGTCGCCTGCCTGCCGACCGAGACCGAGCCCGGCACCGCTGGGCTGCCCTTACGCCCGCGGGAAGGTCCAAGGAGCTGCCCCTGTGAGCACCGGGAGCGCTGGCGTCTGCGGCCCTCCGCCCTCGTGGTCCCTCCGCTTCCTTCGTGTGTTGTTCCGTGGAAGGACTCTGACGGGGAGAAGCCTTGTAACATGCCTGCTTCTGGACAGCTTCGGCTCTTTTAACTGTACAATCGTTCAGATTTTTTAAAATGGAAAATAATAAAAGTTCTGGGCATTTCTAATGTTTTGTTTGGTAATCTGCTGATAAGAGCCCTTTGTTCTAAAAGGAGTGCTGATTACTCAGTATTAAGCGTCTCAATACAACCATCTGAGGTGCAAGTCTCAGACACTACAGATAGCATTTTCCCAGCGCTTGCTTACCAGAAGTATGTTTTGAGGAGGGAGAGACAGGAAGCTTGTTGACATGCAGAGGGCTTGATTTGTTAGAATTTGTCGCGTGGGGTGAT
Source organism: Phoebastria nigripes (assembly GCA_035582835.1). Taxonomy (NCBI): domain Eukaryota; kingdom Metazoa; phylum Chordata; class Aves; order Procellariiformes; family Diomedeidae; genus Phoebastria; species Phoebastria nigripes. The sequence goes on along the minus strand of JAYKAV010002944.1, from coordinate 2,740,638 downwards.
TTGTGATACAGCATAAGTCAATTACACTAGTGCTTTAAAACTCCAAAAATGGCTTTTCTTTAAATACCCTTTTTTGCCTCATCTTCCTCTCGCCTGTACTTTGAATTTTCCAGATCTTGATTCTCTCAGTTCTAGCTTAACTACTTTTTTTTTTTTTTTTTTTAAATTATTTTTTTTTTCCCTTTTTTTTTTTTTTTTTTTTTTTTTTTTTAAACTAATGCTTTCTAGCCATTTAGTTACTAATTTTTTTTTCTATGGTAGTACACTAAACAAGTGTATTAATGTGGGGTTAGACACTGTTAATATGGCGTAGGTGGTGTGGAGGCTAGCGAAAAGCTAAACTGTTTTGCCAGATGACTTCTCCAAATTTCTTTTTCTTTCCCAAGAGGAACATAAGGGTTACTCACTACTACTTTGAAGCAAAATGCCTTGAGGTGACACAATCTTAGATCAGACTGCAAACTGAACTGATGTTGATTTTGATTTGTCGCCTAAAATAGACTTTCTACTCGTCATAGTAAAAATAAATTTTGAGTTCTAATGAATGGGAAGGCCTCAGGGTAAAACTTAAGAGTTACGTTGCTTGGAGAAATTCAGTGCTCTTATTTGTGAYATGGAGCATTTTAACTGTGGGTGGGTTTTGTTTTGGTTTGGATTTTTACATTGGAGGGGAAAGTTCAGTGTTTTCTGATCCTATTAAGACTCTGCAAACTTACCAATGATTTTTTTTCTTAAATCAGTGATCTCAAAACTTCTGAGTGATAAACTTCTCACGTTCTTTATTGAGTCTTATAAAACTAAGCTATTCATAACACTAATAAAGTAACAAAAAGTCTGCAAGCTCCTGAGGTCATGTTCAAGTCAGTATACCCATCTTCTGAAGAATTCAAAGATGGCATTTTTCCAATTTTGTTGCACGTGTTGAGATGAGGGCAAGGGTGAAGTGGTCCTAAATAAATTTTACCTGCAAGTTTTGTGGGGAACTACTGCAATTTCCAATAAATGAGGGGGATTTGTAGAAAAATCCTGGTTTGCACTTTTGGTGCAAGTTGGTGCAGGTAGTTTGAAGAGCATCTTCCTCACATACTGAGGAATGTGGCTGAAAGATTTTCCTTAACTGAGTTCAGCCACTTACTAGTAGGCATGCAATACAGTCTTGCAAAAATCAAGCAAAATTTGTATCTAAATCAAGTTTCCTGTTACTATTATTCTTAATAAAAGTCTGTTCTATGACCAAGTCTTAGAAACTTGGCTTTTGCCTGTACTAACAGGCTACATGCTTAGTGAAGAAGGGTGGCATGGGAGAGGCCCGCTGGGAAAGCTGCTGTTCTGTTTCTCTTGCCTTATGTACACTTACAATCTCGATTGCATTGCCCCACGAGTAGTTCCATAAGGTGTCTTGTCTGCTGGCAGCCAACAGGCAGCGATACCATGGTTAACTTACTGATGGGAAGGGAGCTCGAGTCTCAGTGCTGGGACTTGGGAACTGGAAGAGGTGGAGTGAGAATACAGATGCTTTTGTAATGGGTTGGAAATGGAAATTTCAGTGTTTTCTGAAGACAAGTCTTGATTCTCTTACATGGAAGGAAAAACAAACTACAACTTAATCCAGTCCTGCATAAATCAGAATTTAAAAAAAAAATCAAGGAAGATTTCTTTGAGTATAATCTGCTAGCAATTAGCTCTATCCATGGATATTCTCCATACTCATGGTGTGTTTTAAAATGTGAGGAACACGTATATGACACGTAAGTAAAGATTAATGCCTTCTTGCAGGCCAACTCTTCATTATAAAGGCCAAACAGCCTTCAGGGACAAGTCAGAGTTACGTGGTGAGTTAACTTGCTGATTTTGCTGGGTATATGCGCTCGAATCCTGTTTTAGTGTGGTTGGAAAAGGTTTTTAGAGTGTCTGAACTAAGTAGTGATTGTGAAACATTACAAACACTTTCTTAAGAAATACAGAAAACCAAAGGGAAGCTAGAATTCCTAAGAATTCAAGACAATCTTTAAGAGAATTGGGAGACACTAAAGAGTGTATTTCTGGACTATGGTATTTTTCCTAAATCCCAAAGCATTTTTAAAACCAATGAAGGCAGTGAGCTCTTTTACATTTTAGTATTGGAAAGGGTAAAGCATCCTAAGAATATAGTTATGTGTCCCACTGGGATGCATCTGGTTTTTACCTCTACCCTGACTGAAAGATGAAGGGTACTGTTTATTTATAAATTGGCATGATACTTGCATTATGTTCTTTTTACATCCAAGCAGTATGGCTTTAACTGGGCTTCCCCCTGGGATCTCTGGCTCATTTTCCTGCGTTTCTGTAGCTTAATTTCATGTAGTGTGAAGTGTGAGAAATATAAACTATTTCCAACATGATGTGCATTGTATTTGGTAAGAAGGAATTTCACCTGCTTTTGTTCTGCTAGTTAACATACCTTTGTAAATTATCTGTAGAGTAGAACATGTATGCACTTTTAATTACAAAAATCTAATAGATATTATACATAGTATTTAATGACTGTTCAGCTAAAAGTAGAATACTGAAAGATGTTATCTAAGATTTATGAATACAGTGAGAAGTATGAGGATGGCAGGTGAAAGGAGAAAGGTTTGCTTCTGGCGCCTTAATTATAGATGATTCAAGAGAAGAAGAACCAAGCTCAACTCTTACAGAATGAGCATGTAAAGCTTCATGCTAAGATGGTTTATTTTACTTATAAATGGGATATACTTAATCCAGAAAATATTACCATAGAAGTGTGCTACCACCTTCGTTTTTAATTGTTTGTTACCATTCGCTTGGCAATGTGTCTGCCTTTTACACCAGGCAGCACAAGTGTGAGGTTTACTAATTATTTTATAAATTAAGAAATCTTGGCAGTTTACTCAATTTCTATATTCCAGTTACTTTTCATTATAAGTGATTTTTTCTTTTTTTGCTACACCAGAGGGCAGCAAATGACGCTGCTATTCAACTGAAGGCACAGATAACTAATAGAATTGCATGCTGTCTTGCAAAGTTCCTTTGAAAAAATAAATGGATACTTTAAAAAATTGCTAAAACTTTCCAATAGGCAGAAATACTTAGCTTTTTCCTACAGGACAGTTCTAAGGTTCAAAACATGTATTATACCTTTTATTCACCATGCGTGAATAGAGCAGTGTAGGAGCCCTAGCAAAATACCATAGCTCTATAGTTCTGAATACCTTAATTTTTTTTATTTTCTGATTTATCAGAATGATAGCTGTACATTAGTTAACATTTGCACAGTGAAACAATTGCACTAGTGAGTTATTTTCTGCAGACTGTAAAACTTGGGCACTTCTTTCACTTTAGTCATATTCAGCATAAAACTCAATTGGTTTTTAGGATCATTTACGTATATTAAACATTCATGGATGATAACATTTGTAGTCTGGTTTAGCAGCAGGATTTTACTTCAGCACATCAGATAATTCCTTTTTAAAGCTGAGCTACTTTAATCATCACTGGTTGCAAAATCCTCATCAGAGCTCTGTTGGTTCTGTGCTGTTGCACCACTAATTCCATAGATTTTCTAAAGCAAAATGAAAAAAAAAAAAAGCCAAAAGACATATTTGGTTTCATAGTACACAAAGGGGACTTAAATGTGCATTTACAACTTTTTTAGTTTTTTCTCGGTCATTAAAATTTAACCATGCAATATTATGTTTTAGTACTATTATTATAATACATTCATAAATCTATGCTCTTGTGACTTACTAAAAATGCACGCTTTCCACGGCCCTGAGGCTAGTTTTATTGCCCAAAAGAACTTAAATGCATTTAAAACTGATCAAACTGGCACATTTCAGTAAGTTAGACGTCCTTGTTTGAAAATTCCATTAATGCTCCCTTATTCCTTGTCTATTTGCCATTCTCCTCCTATATTCTTGTTTTTGTTAATTTCAATGAGATTTGATTTGAAAAAACCCTACGAATATAATACAATAGTGTATTCTTTGGTGCCCTTCGAAACTGAGCCGTCAGTCTATGCTATTGTTGTGGTTTAACCCCAGCCAGCAACTCAAGTCCCGGGTTACAACAATTTAAAGGTATTTCCATTACAATCTCCACCCCTGGTCCCTTTGGGCCAGGTTATAGAGTTTAACATTGCAATGAACTCCTCCCCTTGCTCCCAGCCTGGCTAGCAACAAGGGGTTCCTGCTATAGTAATTCCCATAACATGCAACTCAGGTCCTGGGTTGCAACAATTTTTTAGTGTATGTGCTGCTGAAGCAAGCACGTATACTAAAATATGGAACGCTTCACGGATTTGCGTGTCATCCTTGCGCAGGGGCCATGCTAATCTCGAGGACAGCAGGGCTCCATCATGCGTAATGGTTACTTGGGAAGACAAACGCCATCACTCTGAACGTCCCCCCTTCCTTCTTCTTCCCCCAGCTTTATATACTGAGCATGACGTCACATGGTATGGAATATCCTTTTGGTCAGTTGGGTCAGCTGTCCCGGCTGTGTCCCCTCCCAGCTTCTCGTGCACCTGGCAGAGCATGGGAAACTGAAAAGTCCTTGACTAGTGTAAACGCTACTCAGCAACAACTAAAACATCAGTGTGTTATCAACATTCTTCTCATACTAAATCCAAAACACAGCACTATACCAGCTACTAGGAAGAAAACTAACTCTATCCCAGCTGAAACCAGGACAACTATCCTGAAGAAATGTGTAGGGATGCTGGCATACCTGAATGTTTCTGACTGCTCTAAAAATACAACTACAATAAGGCTTTTCTTGGGTTCAGAACTGTAACCTTTTGCATTCTCATTTTCATGCCAGCTTGATAATTACTTTTTATTGCAGGAGCACAGAAGATACGCTGGACTTTTTTTCCCCCTCAGTAACACATACCAGAACAGTCTCTGTCACAAATAGTTCCTAACTGGAATTTATTTTGAAACCCACCTGAAACAGCTGGAATAGTCAGATAGATAGGTCTACTCAGGCTCCTTGGTCTTTGTGAAAAAGGAATTTAGTCCAAAGAATTGATACTCTGATCATGGATTAATGACAGTTCAAACTTCACGTAAGTTACAAAAAAAAATGTAATTCCATTTTGAGGTGATTCATGTGAAATTAGAATTTTAAAACAGATAAACCACATCAGCATTTACTCAGGTTCAAGTGAGGCATAGTTGCCCCATGTTTTCTTCTGCGGCACAGCTGGCCTAGAAGTTGTTCCCAGTCTGATGCCTCTTGGGTAATGCTGATATTGGTGCTTGTGGGGCTGCAATGTAAATCACATTGCTGAAATTATGTCAAGATTAAACTTGCAAAGTTAGGAGTTGTAAACATCCTACCAAGTTATGAGGTTACGTTTAATGTCTCACTTCTCTGATCGGGTTTACAGCTTGACCACACACAGCACTGGCATAACAGAAGAGTGAACGGCCGTGAACAGACAGAGAATAAGCAACTGGAAGCAAAACATTTTTAAATTGCTTTTGCCTGTGTTTAAGTAGAATCTAAGCATTGTTCTTTTAATATAATATTAAAAAACCCCATCTGCTTTCTATTTTTTTAAAAGGGAAATTAATCCTAATATTTACCAGTCTAGCAATTTTCCCATCATGTATCAGCAGCTATGCTTGATCCTCAAATTTTTAGTATACATCGCGGACTTATTTTGCTTACTGGATGAATGGAGAAGCCACAGGAGGTGGAATGTTTTTGCTAAATGTAGTTTTCCAAGAACAAACAGTGAACTTCCAATGTCGTGTTCAGGACCTAGTTAAAATTAGTTAAATTTGAAGCACGTTTCTTCATATACTGCCTTTTCCAGTGATAGCATGGACCTAGTGTTTAAATACTCATCTTAACATTATTATTCTGACAAAATCTCCTGGAGGAACAAGAAACATTAGGAAAATGGTGACTTTAACAGTTACTGTCTTACTAACTGGAATGAGAACTCATGGAAGAAAATAAAGCAACCTCTTTCACCGTATGCCAGTCCATGTTTGCTGGGGGAAGAGAAACTAATGTGAACAGGGAAAAATCTGATCTATCAAAGTGCCATCGTCGGTACCTTTCAAACTGAGGAAAATAAAGATGCTTTGTTTTGATCTGAAAAGGATCAAAGCAGTTGCCAAGGTTATGGGGATGCTCTCAATGTCCCTCTCATGTCTTTCTAGCGCAGGGCATGTGACAGTATTACTTTTTAACTGTAAGAAAAACAGGCTTTCATGGATTGTGTTGAATGACATAGCTGTCCTTCAGCTGTCCTTCAGCTGTATCACTGCCAAGACAACATTGCATGTAAACATTCAGGCCTTTAGCTGTTACTTCTCTGTTCTCAATTTTGAAGAACAACCATAGCATGAAACTCATCAAACAAGTTTAAAAAGATCGAGGATGTAAGTATATGTAGCACCTGCTCCTCCTTGCTTCTTACTTTTGCAAAAATAGTCTTCACATTAGTAAGTGTCTGAAAGCTCTTATTCAATCTGTGGAGTAGCAAACCCCAGGAGAACTAGAGGAGAACATGTTTCTTTAGTATTCCTCTCCTCTTTCTGGTACGTCTGTAAAGCAACAGTCTGGTGAAAACCAAACTAAGCTCTTTTCTGCTATCTTAGCACGATAGCGTGATTTCCTGATGCACTCTTGTGATTGCAGATAAGGCTGATGGTTAGCCCTGGGCTGAGCTGAGGCTGGTACAGGATTTTCTGAACTTTGCAGCATTCTTATTTTATGTCCTATTTGGTATAAATAAACGTTGAAGAAACATATGTATGATGCTGATGAATGGAGAACAGTAAAGACTCGTGCTTTCTGTTTCCTGCTGACAGGGTACTACTAGTATAACTCACTTCACACTTGGCCATCTGGAGTGGCATGTGTGCAGATTCAGTACTTCATATATTAAAAGGCTGAGGATGCCTTTTGCATTTCTAGACCACTCTTCGTGTTGGTTTAAGAGATGACCATAATGAGAACACTAAGCTCACTGCTTCACCTACACCTGCTCAACAGTGCCTTTGGGGCACCCTTCAAAGTGTGGGGCTGGGGGTGGACCCTGCAGGGTATCACTGGGTCGGACCTGGTTGAGCAGGGCCTCCATGGGCTGCCCAAAGAGTGTGACAGACCTGGCTGGGAAAGTAGCTTGTGCCCACACCAGAGCTTTGTGACATGGCTAAGGAGGTGCAACAGGCCTTCGTACAAGTGGCAGTAAARCCTCTTGTTTAAAGAGCTATATGCTGCTTTTCATTGCTTGTTAAAATGTTTTCCTTCTAAGCAATCGGTCCTGAAGCAGCTATTTGCAGACAAATCTGCGAGCAATTTAACTTGTTGCACTGCAGAGCTAACTGCAGCTGTCCTGGGATGACCCTGGGAAGCTGGAGTGAGCGAGCGCCTTGGCAGACAGCTCCCCCAGCGCTCCGCTTTGTGATTTTATTCCCAGTATTTTGACTGGTGGTTTATGATGAGGCTTTAAGGGAAGACATGATCCATATGCTCATCAAGCAAGCCACAGAAAGCAACTAGGCCTGTGGGATCTCAGCAGCAGCATAGGATGACTGTCTTGGTGGAAAGTCAAGACTTGGGGCAGTGCAGGGCCACAGGCTGGCCCTACGAGGCTTTGATCACTTTCAGGCTAGGACTTACCAACTTGCATTGGGCACTTGGATATTCAGTCTATTAGTCATCCAGACCTGGATCTTATCCAGCTTTTGCCATCCTAGCTGGAGCTTCCCATTGAATCACAGAGCGAGCTTCAGGTACTCAGCATCTCTCTGGATCAGGCCTTTAGTTGACTTCTCATCTCTGCTGATGAAGTCTTGTACCCTGCTCTTGAGTCGGGTGAAGGAACAAGAATATGTACCTTTTTTTTTGAAAAAGCAAATCCATATTGCAACTGCCTTTACCACAGCCTAAACATGCTGAATCCAGATATCCAGTGTCACAGTAGCTTGATGTTAACTAACTGGTCATCTTATCACAGTGCCTTATGGACCACAGGGATTGTTTTGGTCAGTAAGCAGAGATGAAGCACTCCAAGCTTTGGCACTTTGGCATACGGAAGAACTCATGTTAGAGCTAAAATGTTCCCCTCCCTGTGAAACTGATCCGGATTAGGGGCAATCCCTCCTCTGCTTTCATTCTTACAGTCTGCCATCTGTGCACCATCCCTGCCTAGGTGCTTTGCAAGCAAGGGAGAAGCCCCCAAAGGGCTTGCAATCTATTCAGAAGAAACATATATGTGAAACCCAGTGGAAAAGAGGGTCCCCTAGGAAAGCCAATGGAACAAGGGCCAGGGACATCTCTTTCCAGCTGCATGAACTTCATACCAAAATCTTGTGGCTGAGAGCTCCAGAACATGGGCCTAATCCTGCCAAGGGTGTCACTCTGAGCTGCTGTTTCCTTCTCAGATATGGGGCATGGTACAGATGAGGCAAAGAAAAGCCAAACTTAAAACTCTGAAAACGAATTGAAGCATCACTCCCTAACACATGCACCTCACCAGTGAGACTGCCAACACCATCAGAGAGAAAGTGGGCTAGAGTCAGCGATGTATGAGGACTGTGTTAAGGCACTATCTTTTGAGCATGGTATATGTTTACTAGGAAATGAGGAGATGAGAGGCAGTAGGGTTGAGGTATTACAGTGCTTAATAATTCTTAGAGGAAGAGATTTCACCCCTCATGCTGCCCATATGGCAGTTAACTATAAGCCTTTTGCTGAAATCTTATCTCCCCCCCCACCTCTCCAAGGACGCTACCAGAAAAGCTAACGTCATGAATGAGGAACAGAGCATTTTTCTTGGCAAAGCTGAGCAGAGAACTTCAGGACTTGTCTACACAAAGAAAATAAGGGAGGATGTGAATGCAAAGTAAAATGCCTTTTCCTGGCTATCGCTCTGTGGGGATGCTCTTTTCCTGCAATAAAGATATCTTAGACTGAAGATAAGGACTCAGGAATAAGTTACTTGTGATAAATTAACTGTGAAGACACATCAGCTGCTCTTTAGCTCATGCCCATTGCACATCCTTACTTTGGTGTGAAGTATGACATCTTCTGCCTCTTTCCTTGGAGGCACTTTCCTTGCATCACTGGGGCACTGCAGGAGAAACAAAAGCAGGGCAGAAAAAAAACCCTCAGACCACTGCCACAAAATAGTTAGCTAGTGTGCTGCAAGTCCAAACCCTGATTTCCCTCGCCGTAACTTGCATGTCTTTGGTGTGAGCCATTTAGGAAACCAACAGTGGTAATTCAGGATAAGTCTGTCCTGCTGAAGGGTAAGAGCACCTCGGCAGACTGGGGAGCAGAGGGTTTCAGAGAATTTACCAGGGCCCTGTGACTGGGTCCTAAAGACATAGGGGATGGTAGCCAAACCAGCAGGGCAATCCTTTTTTACAGGCATCTCCCATTTCTCCCTGCTGGGCAGGTGAGAAGATGGCTCAAGGGACCCAGGGTTACATACCAACAAAATAATACTTCCCTTTATGTATGTCACAGATTCATCTGGTTGGTTTTGGGGGTGTTTGGTGGGTCATATAAAGAATTTTTCCTGGGAAAGCAGTAGCTGCCGGTCACAACCAGAATGTGCCAGTTTTGTTGTTTGCTGGGCGAGGTGGATCTGTGGGCTGCCTTTGCCTCTGTGGGATGGGGCAGGGGTGCTGTGGGGTGTTTCCGAGGGCACACCACACCCCTGCTGCTCCCACACGCCCCGCCAGCACTCGGCTTATCCCACCAAGGCAGGCACCCACCTGAGGCACCTGAAAGCCAGTGGTCGACCCTGTAAATCTTTGATATCGTTGGGAAGGGATTCACACCTCAGAGGGCAGCTACAGCCTTTGGTGGCCTCTTCCTTTTCCCTGCTGGTCGAGCCCTCTCTGACTTGCCTCCCACTGAGCTACCGCGGGGGGCGTGTAGAGTGAATCAAAGGAGTAACTGGGTTTTCTCCAGTTTTCTGCTTGGTTTGGAGACTATCCTCATGTAATCCTACAGCTCTGCTTGCAGGTTTTCTTTTGTTACCTGCCAGGGTTTAATCAGAGATAGTTGTGTCCCATCCGTGTTAGTGCACAGGGGGATTAAAGAAAAGGGACTGTYGCTGCTGCTGTGAAGGAGACAGCATTGCGGCTGAATTCCCAGGGAGCAGAGCCAAAGTGCCACTATTTTCCCCCAAACTGATGAATTCCAGGCCTCTCTGTGACCTCCTTCACATATCACTTTTAATTACTGTATCCCTGATGTCAATGGGTCTCTGAGCGAGAGGTCAGCGCTGAGCTTGGCTGTTGGCCTTGGTGTAGCCTCAGTGCAGACCACAGCATCCCCCTCCTTATTCAGGCTTCTGTCTGTCCTTTCCATCCCATTTTTCCCCTGTAAGCAGCCAGTTATGCTGTGACACACTACCCACAGCAATAGCACTGTTTTGCTGCTGCTTCACATCCCAGCCATGCAACACTTCTTCCTGGTGCTGATACYTCAGTTTCTTCTTTTAACGATGTTTGAGGAAAAAGAACAATCTTACTTTGGCAAAGCCCATTAGCCTATGAATAATTGCTCTACTTTGGGCTGTCAGTGAGCAACTGGCTTGTGTCAGCTGCCCGGAGGAATAATTTGGGGAAGCCTGTGGCTCCAAATTAATTCTATATATATGCATTTTGAGATACACATGCRTGAGAACCACAGACCCAGGCTGGAGACCTTCCAGAACTGAATTCTCACCCACAGTTGCTGTGGCTAGAGTAAACAGCAAAATGCCATCCATGGAGTTTGTAAAAGCAGTCTAGACAAGGAGCAGTAACTCTGAGCAGCTTTTCTATGGTGCCAGGGTCCAGGCGGTGTTAAACCCACACGCCTGTTGCAAGGTTGGGCACTGGGTGATGCGCTGCAGGCTGTAGTCACCTGCTGATGTGCTGCTTCCCGCGGGGACCTGCCTCTCTCGCCGCACCAGGCAGCTGGCGGCTGCCTCACCAGTGAGGAGCGCAGCTGCAAGGGGATGAAGGCCAGGCGCTTTGCCAGCTGTGGGTGCCCACGCTGGAATGGAAAGGGCTGGCTTCTTTTGGGAGACTTAGCTGGATGAATGGTGTACAGCTCTGATGATTGCTTTTTCTGCTTGTGGTGCCCCTGGAGATCATCCCAAATCCTGCAGTCAGGCCCCCGGGAGCGCAGTTYGAACTCCACACCAGGCTTGGTATCTATAGCGTCACGCAGCATCTGCTTGCATGTAGGCCAGTCCCGCGGGGCTGTGTCATTTCCTGGAGTGCAGGAGCATCCTTCAGCTCCCCACAGCACCCTGACTTGTTTGCCCACCCCTTCCAGCCTCTCCAACAAGGGAAGCACCATTTTACAGAGTCACCTCCTTCCCCATGCACTGCTGGTAGGTGGGGTGCAGCATGGGAGAGATGGCCTGTTTCTGGGAATCGAACAGTGAGAAGGTATCAATGGGGAAATGACTGAAGCTGATTAGCTGGAAAGAAATTTTTTACCTCAGCATGGATTTCCTGGGGCAGGGAGAGGGAGCACTATGAGAAGGAGAGGAGTGGTGAGAACGAGGCCCTTTTTGGTGAGGACAGCCAACACAGCTTCACTAAGGGCAAATCGTGCTTGACAAATTTGGTGGCCTTCTCTGAGAAGATTACAGTGTTGGTGGATAAGGGAAGAGCAACTGACATCATCTACCTGGACATCTACCAAATGCAAAGCATTTGACACTGTCCCGCACGACATCCTTGTCTCTAAATTGGAGAGACATGGATTTGATGGATGGACCACTGGGTGGATAAGGAATTGGCTGGATGGTCGTACTCAAAGAGTTGCAGTCAACGGCTCGATGTCCAAGTGGAGACCAGTGACGAGTGGCGTTCCTCAGGGGTCGGTATTGGGACCGGCGCTGTTTAACGTCTTTGTTGGCAACATGGACAGTGAGATAGAGTGTGCCCTTAGCAAGTTTGCTGACGACACCAAGCTGTGTGGTGTGGCCGACATGCTGGAGGGAAGGGATGCCATCCAGAGGGACCTTGACAGGCTTGAGAGGTGGGCCCGTGCCAACCTCATGAAGTTCAACGAGGCCAAGTGCAAGGTCCTGCACCTGGGTCAGGGTAATCCCAAGCACAAATACAGGCTGGGCAGAAAATGGATTGAGARCGGCCCTGAGGAGAAGGACTTGGGGGTGTTGGTTGATGAGAAGCTCAACATGAGCCGGCAATGTGTGCTTGCAGCCCAGAAAGCCAACCATATCCTGGGCTGCATCAAAAGAAGTGTGGCCAGCAKGTCGAGGGAGGTGATTCTGCCCCTCTACTGCGCTCTCATGAGACCCCACCTGGAGTACTGTGTTCAGCTCTGGGACCCCCAACATAAGAAGGACATGGACCTGTTGGAGCGAGTCCAGAGGAGGGCCATGAAGATGGTCAGAGGGCTGGAGCACCTCTCCTATGAAGACAGGCTGAGAGAATTGGGGTTGTACAGCCTGGAGAAGAGAAGGCCCCAGGGAGACCTTATAGCAGCCTTCCAGTACCTGAAGGGGGCCTACAAGAAAGCTGGAGAGRGWCTTTTTATAAGGGCATGTAGTGATAGGACAAGGGGGAATGGCTTTAAACTGAAAGAGGGTAGATTTAGATTAGATATAACGAAGGAATTCTTCACTCTGAGGGTGGTGAGGCACTGCAACAGGTTGCCCAGAGAAGTTGTGGATGCCCCATCCCTGGAAGTGTTCAAGGCCAGGTTAGATGGGGCTTTGAGCAAGCTGGTCTAGTGGAAGGTGTCCCTGCCCATGGCAGGGGGGTTGGAACTAGATGATCTTTAAGGTCCCTTCCAACCCAAACCATTCTATGATTCTATGATTCTGTGATTCTATGATTTTAGCCCTGAGTACCAGGTACTGCAGACAGCAGTCTGTGTGGTGTAATGGAGGACAGGCTGCATGGTCCAACCCCAACATCCCACAGGGTGGCTGGATCCAGCCCTTCTCCTACCTTCCAAAAAACACATGCAAATTGCTCCTTAAAACTGTCTGGGTTTTATTATTTTCCCTCTCATGGCATAGGAACAGAGAGCCTCAGGGTTTTTAAGAGCAGCAGCAATAAAAAAAATCTCATGATGAGCTGACACTCCGTGTGTGTATGTGCGTGTGTATATGTGCATGTATTATACACAGACTGGGCCAACAGTTGGATAATGTATTTTTAAGTGCTACTCCTTCCAAGTATCATCTTGGCACACTCTAGATACCTATCTTCACTTGCAAACCAAAGGAAGACTGATTCATCTTGAAAATCTGTTTTCTGGACACTATAAAGTTGCGGCTTATGAAAACACACTCTTCCCAAGGACACTGCTTTGTTTATCATTTCACATTGCAGAGATGTGTTGTGGATGTGAAGAGCCTGCAAACAAACCCCTCACCTTCTTGTAAGAGCACTGCAACCGCTTGTCAGATGTGCCAGAAACAAGTACGTGCCAGAAACAAAACTCAAAAAGGGCAGGAGTCTGCACCACAGACAACACAAGAGCTCGAGTACTCTGAAGCAATAGCAGCTCTTGTCCTTCTGTTTTTACCCTGCTTTTCAAACTAGTTGATTTAACRTAATGAGATTGTTGTACCTACTGGGAAGGCTACTCACCATTGTGATTTCTCCTTTGTTGCCATGTGTACCTGGAGAAGGACCCTGTWACACCCACATCTGCTTATTTTCAGCTTCAAATCCCTCCTTAAAATATTTTTTAGTTATAGTACTTCCAAAAGRCTTGGCAGTGGTTAGATCCTGAGTGAGATGGCCACCTCTTGGTCTGTCTCCCTGTTTCTTCATGCTCTTCCACATCTTTCTAGGGTAATCCCATGCCCCAGCCTGTGGTTAGAACTTTGATGGTTATGGGGCTGGTTTTGGTTTGTGTGTGCTCACTGCCACTACTGAGAAGAGAGAGAAAACTGCTTAAAATAGCAAGGTTAAATTATTTGGGTAGTTGGTTATATGGGCTTTGAGCTTTTGGTTCAATGGAGTTATCTGTGTGTCTTTTCTCATTCAAATGGTCCCTGCTTAGTACCACCCAGTTGCTCAGGAACTCATTTACTAGCGGGGCAGGATTTAATGCACGGAGGTGTGATGAGCTGGGCTGCGCCAGTTGCAGTGGCATTACCAAGTGAGTTGCAAAACCATGGCAACTGGAAGCCACGGTCCCCACTGCAGGAGCAGGGTGACAGCCCCCACACAGGGGGCCTGGATGCACACACAGAGGGGGCTCCCACAGCTGCTGGCCTGCCAAAACCCACCCTGCCAGCAGTGGGGCCCGGGCCAGACCCCAGGCATCTCCTGAGCTGCTCATCCCTGCGCATCTGCTGGCTTCTGCTGCGCCCTGGATGGGTGGCACAAAACTATCACCCCAGTTCCTCTCTCCCTCCTACCCTGCTCCCATTTTTGGCCTCTCCAGGGGCCAACAGGCAGCCAAGAGACCTCTCCTCCGGCCCTCCACTGCCAAGCTGCCCATGCACACACCGTGGCTGAATTCAGGCACTGTGCTGTTAATGGAAAGCTGACAACATGGCTGACCATAGAAGGTGTCAGTGCTATGGCCCTGGCAAAACGTAACGTGTCGTAACAGGTCTTTTGTGGGCTCTGCCAAGGTAATACCTGAGTGCATTAGGACATCCTTCTTCTCTTGTGGAAACAAGTTTGTTACTTAATATGTTCCACTCAAGAACAGCAATAAAAGAGGTTTCTCCTGCTCTTCTTCCTTCTTCTCTCTCCTCCTTCTCTTTCCCTTCCTCTTCATCCTCCCTCCTCCTCCTCTCCTTCCCCTTCTTTCTCCTTCTCATTCTCATCCTCTTCCTTCTTTTCTCCTCCTTCTCCTCCCTCTTCTTCTTCTTTCTTCTGTTCCTTCTTCTTCTCCTCCTCCTCATCCTTTTCCTGCTCTTCATCCTCCTTTTTTAATCTTATTGACCCTGACAAATGTCAAAGCAATCTCTGTGATCTTCATGTGAAGGAAGCCTCCCTCCTTTTGCCCCCTCCATACCCGACCACTTGMCACCACTGCCACCACTCCCCTGCTGCAGGGAGCTGAGACATCCCCTCAGACAACCAGCAGGCCTGTGGCCACTGATCTCTCCTCTGCACCAGGATCTGCACCATCTGCTGCCTGAAAAGGGGGCTGCCCCACTCACGATTCCCACACTTTCCCTCTGTTCCCACCTTTCTTCCCTGCACATGTTCACAACCACTTTCCAAGAACTGCGGAGTAAAGTTAGCTCACTGGTGTTTCCAGCTCCCTGCCCTGAAAACAGCCCTGTACAGGGCTCCAAGCCAATGGTACAGTTTTGGGCAAGCGAAGTGGCAAGGGGAGGCTGTGCTGAGCAGCAGCGCGCTCTCCCCCCCATGCCCTTACCTTCTTACGTGAGCAGGGTGCAGGAGGGTTCACCCCGGCGGCCCTTGACCTTCTTCTGGTACCTCCTGGCTGCCGGCACACCCTGGGAAAGGGAAGCTGTGGCCGGAGGTAGAGGCAGCCAGGGCTCCCTGGCTGCAGGATGGGTGTAGACCAGACCAGGTACTCACAGCAGCCTGGGTTGGGTCAGGTGGCAGGAGGAGGTGTGGGGAGAAGCGCAAGAGAGGAGAGGCCCAGGCTGATGGTCCAGGTCGAGATGTTCAGCCACCTGTTTGAGCACTTCATCCTGCTGCCCATATCTCTGTGCCATCCGTGCCTGGCGCTCTGGTTTGGCCTCCACGCTTCAATTATCTACGTCTTTGCTGAACAGCACCTAAAGAAGGAAGACGGTGATGCAAACTTTGCTGACAAGCCGGGGAGCCCCACGTCTCTGCACCTGCTCCAGTGTGCAGAAAAGAGAAGAAGTGGTTGGCCATAAGCAACACAAAACTTCAAGGCTCTGGGGTGTTGCCTGGGGAGCATCCCCTGTCCTCAGAGAAACTTTAACATTTCAATGTGTATTTTTGTTCACTTCAACGAAATGAAAAAACAAAATACTGAAAGGTTTTGTGCAACAAGGTATTCCAGACTGTTTTGGTTAGGCATAGTTGAAACATAAAGTTTATTTTATAGTATGACAGTTTAGACCAAGTGAAGAAAATGGAATCCAACATAATAAACCCACTTGAAATAAAACACTACGATGCCTTTTAAAACTATTTTGTTGACACTTTGATGACGATTAGTGCATTCTCCTGAAATTTCAAGTGTAGTTAAGGCATTTTTCTACTTTAATACTATTGTCTTGAAAACTTTTCACTGTTTTTACTTGACCTAGAGCGTTGTCTCTTCCTGCAATTTAGCCATTCACCAGAAGGTGGGGCTTAATGCCTTGTAAGTGAACTAGAATTGAAAGAGTTTTTACAAAGTCCTTTGGATTCGAGGGCTTGAAATGTGTCTTCTCCCTGTTTTGCAGAGGAAATCCTTCTGGATCAGCATGGCAGCTCCCCAGGCCATAAAACCTCAAATTCGGGATTCTTAATGGTCCCAACCTGTCTGGTCCCAGCACAATCTAATTAAGCCAAAATATCATCACCTAAGACACATCAAAGTCCAGAATCCTTGTACCAAGGGCAAGAATCATTGTGTCCCTGGAGATGCTACTGTCTTTCTTCGGGATTACTGGGAAACTAATGAATGGGAGAGAGAGGAGTGTTCGCCTCTTGTTTCTGCCCCAGTCCCAGCAGGCACCGAGCACAGTCCTTGTACATCTGCGGGCCAGAAGCTGGTCAGCTTGATTCCTGCGTCGTGGGTCACAATGCTATGCTTCATGCGCCTSTCGGCAATCTTAGTCTCACACAAGCTCCCAAGAAAGCTCTCTCTGGCACCCAAACCACTGCTGCCTTGCAGTGGAGAGTGTTTCTGTACCAAGGTGTTAACTCGTCAACAGCAATCGTTACACTGCAGTAGGAGGAAGCCTTTTGGATAGCATGGACCCAAACCCCACAGTGCCTCAGGGTCAAGTGTCTCAGATATTGAACCCGAATGAATTCTCTRTGAGGCCGTGACAGAGCAACAGGAGTGGATGAGGGTGTCTGCAGTGACCCGTGTTACTRGGATGCTGCACAGCAATGGGCTGCACGAAAAGGAGTTTTCTCATGGCTTTCTGCTTAGACACACAATGTTGCTTAAGTCCACTCCGGGTCATGCTAGGTCATGTTTAGGTAGATAACTGGAAGCTGGCTAGCTTTGGCTAGCTGCTTTATGGATGTGCTCAGGACTAAGACTTCATACTGAACAGTCCTCGACTGAAAACTTAGCATCTCCCTCAGCTTTCCTCAGCTGTAGTTTGGTAGGAAGGATAGCTGCCTTCTCTGCATGATGCAGGGAGTGTTTGACTCAGAACAGCCCTTGTTCATGGTCCTCTTTTACGGGCCAGAAAGATGCAGTTTGGGTTTAGATATCTTTGGTGCAAGTTCATTTAGATCCTTTTCCTGAAGGATGTGGTTGGGATGAGGTGTTGACATCTTCCCCATGTGTGAACTTTCTACTGAAATTGGGTGACGAGAGCAGCTGCTCTCTGTAGTATCAACTCACATCACAGCCAAAAATATGCCTTTTTTGGGTCACACCAAAGTTTCACCTGGATCAGTGTCCTGTCTTTGGCAATGGCCAAAAGCTGATGCCTAGGGAAGAGGATAAGAATAGAGCAAATGTGTAGTGATTGTTCCCTACAGTACTCGTCTGACCAGCAGTGATTTCCAGCTGAGGGATTCATTGAACTAGAGACGATGCCTTTATGTTTTGATTGCCCTTTTAGAGACTTCAATCAGTTCTAGTGGGCAGTTTTCCTAGCCCCTGTTTGTCCGAAGGCTAAATTCCCACCATGTCAATTTAGAGACACTTTGAAAAATGTTAGGCTGCAATAGACCCATTGGAAATCACTTCAGTGTTGAACRCAACAGATTCCTCTGGTTAGCCATCTAGGTGCTGGCAACATTGATTAGTGAAGATCCAGTTCTTTCAGTTTTACACCATTCCGATGAATGGTACAAAACCATTTGCTCAACATAGCAAAACCCAAGAGGGGTGGCCAAAAATTTGACCTATTGAATCAGAATGAGTGGTTCAGTGTCCTCTCATGAAAAAGAAATGAGAAATAATTTTCTGCATATTTTATTTCAAAACAATAGTCTTATCTCCATTTCAATTAGCGCGTGGTTTATTAACAGTGAAGATAAGTCCCACTGCGTATTCAAAACATTCCTCTCTTTTGCATCCTGAAAAGCAATCAATAGACTCATAGCAATATTGGCACTTTGCAGAAGTTAACCACAACTAAGAGTGAGGTTAACACAGCRAACCCACTTGCTCAGGAAGTTCTTGAGACAAATCTGAAACACAGTGTTCCTGTCTGGCAGCAGAAAACAAATTAAGCATTTTTCTTAGCTCTTAAAATGCATTTAAATGCCAGCATTCTCATGGGGAAAATTGGTTTCTGAAAAGAATTTGCATCAAAATTATCATTGTACCCACTTCCCTAGAAAAGAGTTGATTGTCTTTTATTTTCATAACCTCTGTGCCAAGTATCCCAAGCATGAGGAAATATTGAGTTCTGCATCTTACTTGCAGCAGCGGTTTCCTTCAGGCAGCCTCTTCTCCTACCAGAAAACTCATGCCAGTTCCCCTTGCAGTACAGTTTGAATGGGGCACTGCCCCCCAGCGCAGCCCTGACTGAGGCGCAGCAGCTATAGACCTTGTTAATTCTAGTGCCACCAGAGCTCAACGGAGGTTGAGGTCGTGTTCTTCTGGCTGTTATACAGCAGGAGAAAAGAGATGAACCCTGCCAAGAAGTGCCTACAGACAGAAAAATGAAAGACATACAACAGCCAGGCACTGGAGACTGCTGAGAAATGACCACGATGTGGTGAGGGTTTTTCAAAGGTGGGTGCCTGCAGAGGTAATCTAGATTACCTGGAAGTATAAATGTGAAGGGAATTAGTTAAATGTCATCTCCATCTATCTGCATGGGTGTTCTCATTCAAAGTGAAGATGACTCAGTTGATGTTATTAAGCTAGTTTCACTTCACAATTTTCATGAATTCCAGTGAACTTTTCTGAGTGTCCCAACGTGGACAGGCCATTGTACAACTCCATTTTCCAAGCTGGGGCTAGAGGAAAGAAGGACGGAAGGAAGTGGAGTCATTCTGCTTAGACAGGGTCAGAAACGAGAGAGCTGAGTGCCTTGTTAAAGAGATGAGGCTTGAGCAAAGACCAGTCCTTCACAGCAAGTTGTCACATGCAGAAGGTCTATACGGGAGAAAGCAAGGCAATGTCAAAGGCTGAAGGATGATAGAGGCTGAGAATGGTCACCTAGGGAAGTTCTGAAAGGTGAAAAGAGAAGCCTTTGATGAGGTGGAGCCAGTGGGTGCTAGGAAGCAAGGGGGCAAAAATAGAGAGTTAAGAAAATGATTTAGAGTAACGCTCTGAAGGGAGTGGGTGCAAGAGCAGACAAAACTGGAGGAGGGCTATGAAATGATGTGAGAAGAAACAACAGATTTTAGAGAGGCTGCGGAAGATGAAGAACACTGAGATGTAGAAACAGTCATATCCAGACGAGGGAGCAAGTGAAAGATGATATCCAGGAAAAGGACTGGGGGGACGTAGAGGAAGCTGGTATTGACCTGTCAGACACAGAGAGCAGTGCTAAAGCAARTATCAACATTGCAGTCAAGCAGACCAATGAGGGAGCAGTCCATGGCAAAGGCAAGATCAATTTCAGTGAGTATGAAACACAGACCACAGCTGCAGGGCAAATCAAGGGAAAACAGGAAAGATGCCAGGTAATCAAATGGGCGCCAGTGTGGAGGTGAGAGTTGGCGAGGGTGTGGTTGGGAGGTAATGATGTAAGGGAAGGTTAAAGTCCAAGGGAGGTCATCCAAGACTTATCATGGGACAGCAACGCCAGGATGGGGCAGGAAGAAGAGTTGGATGAAGCGGTGATGATGGGAAGAGGGTGAGTAAGACCAGGGAGTGCTGGAATTAGTAATAATGAGAAGAAAAGCCCAGCAGCTTCCTTCCACTTCCTTTCCCTGGAATAGAGGACTGGACCTAGTTGCTAAGAAAGGTGTGGGAGAAAAAAGGAAGGAGTAAGAGGACCATAAGGATGAAGAAATGGTGAGATGCTATCTGAGGATGAGGGATGAAAGGTAAAAAAGGAGGAAATATGACTAGGCAAAGGAAAACTGAGGGAGGACAAAGCAACAGTACTGGAGAGGACAGGCAGGTGGGTGCAGTTGGAGAAGACCTTTTGAAAATGCTACTTGGACTCCAGGCTGCTTGCAGTTCCTAACAGAAAGGGAGGGAAATGCATGTCCCTGAGACTCAGAGGTGCCTCCTGCAGCGACAGCGTGCTCAAACCATCACTAGCTCTTCCTCTGCCAGGCGGAGCTCCGTCTCCCTTTRTGGCACCTGGATCCCGACAGTCCATAATCCACACTCCCAGGCCAAGTGTCTCAAATAAAAGTACTTTGCCTCTGAAGCAGAGAAAGAGCTTCATCAATGAAAAGCTGAAGAATAAAACACCCTGAATCACACAAATACCGCAGAAGATCTTTGCCAGGGTGTCCCTATGCTGTGTTTCCAAACTGGTGCTTCAAGTATGCAGAGCCATCATGTGTTGGAAAAACCTTTCTCCTGAGGCAGCAGCAGCAGAGCTGTGCCCCTCACAGTGTGGTGGTCTCATGTTCAGCGAAGCATCCTTCTTGTTTCCAGGTCATGGGCAGAGCCGGAGCATGTTGGTAGCATCTTCCAGCCCCATCCGGCAGCCCCAGCTGTGCCTGGGGGACATGCTGCCCTCCGAGCTGCCCCCCGTGAGATCAGCCAGGCAACACTGTGCCACTTTGGGGACATCTGTCTGAGCCTACAGGTCCGACGGAGATGGTAATTGCACGTTCAGGGAAACCTTCTTTGGGTGACGAGTCGTAAGAGCCAAATATCAGTGGTGCCTGCTGCCGAGCACTGTAGCAGAAGTACCCGGCTCTTGTAGGGTGGCAGCCAGGGCTTGGGGCGGGGATCTGGCCTTCCTCATGGCCCTGGTGACAGGAAGACCATTCATGAAGAAATCAGGCACAACCCTTCAATGTTTTGGGGGTCGGCTTGTGCAACAGCAGTATTGTTTGCAGTCTCCAGGCTGACATGAAGATTTAGGCAATTGGGCTACTTGGCGGGAGGGCTCGTTCTGAAGAGGAAGGAGAAGCGCAAACATCTCAGTGCTGCAGGAGACTTGCTTGAAGCGTGTGAGGAACCGGGGGGGCTCCGGCTAAGTCCTGTATGCAAAATGAGTGGGAGGGAGGAGGCCTTGGCCAGGATCCCCCTTTAAKGTTAGCGTTAAATAGCCTGCGCTGTGCATGGGTCAGAGTGTTTAATAGGTCTGAGTGATACTTTGTCTTTATGCTCATCGCATAGCATTTTGTAAAGCTCTTTGGGAAACCTTGACTTGAAAATATAAATAACATCAATTTTTTKGGGGGTGGGGGAATCATATTTTTGGGAAGATCTCTTGACCTCARAAAAGTTCATTTGTTCTTTTTGTCTATCTAATTAATGAAAAGTCATGTCTGGTCAACACTTTTGGAATTATCTGTTTAAGATCTGCAACCACAAATAACTCCAAATATTTTAAGTCTTTGTGAATCACCCTAAAGGTTGGAAATCTTTTATCTTTCTTCCAAATTTCAGTAGATACACCCACAGTTAATTCCAGGTATTAAATACCACAGGTTCAAAGTCTCGCAACTCTGCAGATCACCATCTGCACTTTACCATGTTTTCGGGGTACTGTTACTGAGGGATAACGTGACCTCAGTGATGTGACTGGCAGCAAATTCATGGGGTCATGCTGTGTAGCAACTGGAAGAATTAGTCTTGACTAATGAGATGCCTCTCTGCCTTGTAGCTGACAAAATCAAACACTAGTTTGAAATTCATTGCACTGGGTGCCTGCCAGAAAATGCAATGCAATGCAGTTTATTTGAATTCCAAGTGATCTGAGTAGGGCTGAAGCTGGAGTAAACAATATCCCTAAAAAAACAGTGAGAGCAAAGCAGTTGCAGTCATTAAGGAAAAAGTAACCCCAAGACATGGATCAATCTTAGTTCTTTCCTTGCCAAATAGAGACATAACAATAGCCTGCTTTTTTAGCAGAAGGACCTCAGAGAGGGAATATGCTCTACTGCTGTAAAAAATAGAGTTGCCTTCTCACTCCCGAGTTTCCAGGAACGTGAGTTTCTTGGAGGTGGCTGTCGGGAGCCGGCTGTCGCTTGCTCCCTGGTGGGGGAGAGCGGGAGCGTGAGGGAAAATGAGCTTGGACAAATCTCTAAATCAGCAGAGTTTATATGGGTCCAGCAGACATTTATTAGAGTTGGGAGTTGAATCCTCGGAGGCTCTCATCTTCACGAAGCACGCCTGATCCTCTCACAATCCCTGCAAGTGCTGAGCCTGGCGAGAGCCATTTCCTTGCAGGACCAGAGCTCCCTGTCCCCGTCCCTGTCCCCGTTCCCRTCCCCGTCCCCAGGCTGGCAGCGCAGGAGCTTCCCTGCAATCGCCCCTCTGAGCTGCTGGCCATGGTGTCACCAGGCAAAGAGGAGCAGCACGTAAGGGCAGCCCCTCCTGTGTCCTCAACGCTCCCGATTTCTGGCAGAGTGCTGTAGCTGCTCTAGGAGTTAAGGGGAGGAGAGTGAAAAAGGGGGTCTAGAAGTCCTAAACTCTCCATCACATAGCCAGGCTGTGCTGCAGGGTCCGTCCACACAGCTCAGATGCCCCCTACCCCTTGGAGCTATGATGGAAATCAGCTTATTTTGGCAGAGTGGCATAAGTCAGGGG
This sequence comes from Phoebastria nigripes, assembly GCA_035582835.1. NCBI lineage: Eukaryota > Metazoa > Chordata > Aves > Procellariiformes > Diomedeidae > Phoebastria > Phoebastria nigripes. The sequence goes on along the minus strand of JAYKAV010002944.1, from coordinate 2,717,859 downwards.
TTCATTCAGATGCCCAACCTCTGTCTCCACTTGAGGCTTTTCTCCAGTGCAGTGTCTCAACGTTACCAGCAGCTGCAATGTGGAGAAACAAGAGCCGTGCAGGAACTTCAGCTTTGAAACTCCATGTGCCTTTCCAGTTCAGTGATCCTCTGTTGTGGGGGGCTCAGTGCAGAGGGATGAGGTATTTTTTCCTGTTCTAGCAGCAGCCACGATCGTGTTTAATTTGGAAGAACCCATGGTAACAGTGGCCAAGCTGACACACCTTTTGTTAGACTGCTGCTTGCCAAGATGAAGCTTTTAGGACTCAATACTTCTTTGTGCTGACTGTGAGCTTTAGCAGTTGAAATGGTCTTGAACCTGGTCAGCCAAGGTTGCTTCTCTCATGGTGCCCATCACTGAAGTTCATCAGTTAGTCTTTCTCCTGATGGTCCCCAGGGTGTGAACATTGATGTCCAGGCATCACATTGGCAGAGGTCCCATACCTCTGGGGACTGTGAGCTTCAGGCAGTCAACAGCACCCAGGTTTGACAAGCTTCAGGGCTTGCTTAATTTATCCACCTTGCTTTTCATTGAGTTGTCAGTCCCAGAGCTGGGCTCAGGTTTTGTGGCACCATGCCAGAGCACAGGGAACTTGTTCTCGTGGGTTTAAATGTAAATTTTGCAAAGACTTTCAGAAGCAGAACTTGTATTCGGCTATTTTATTGCTGACTAGTTGCAGTGCTGAAAGGTGTTTGGTGAAGCAGCAAAGGCTACGACTCTATGTGGCTGAATTACATCAACTCAGTCTYGCCAAGAGATGAGGAATGGGGAATCACGCCATCGTATTCTTACACTCACTGTTCTGACAAAATCACRTTGTATAGTAACATAGTGCTATCTCCATATCCATAAACACTCAAAGGAAAACATTCATTTGCTCTAGAAGCTGAAGCTGTTTAATGGAGAGGAGCAGCGATCTCTTACTGCCACCCACTCTCATCATGTCACATAGTTAGTCTCTATATAGGCAGAGTACTGGAAAGAGAAGATGGAGAATCAGGATTTGGAGGTGGATGCTACTGTTGTAGCAATAACTGAAACACTCCTCCTGTGGCAGACTGATAAAAAAGTGAGAAAAAAAGACCAAATGAAAGAATCTTAGAATAAATAGACTAATATAACTAACTTCTGGAGGCGGAAGGCTGGGGTACTGTTCCTTCCCAAGGCTGCAACCCCACAAACCCCCAGCTCCCAGCACACTAACTGTAAAGCCATTGGCCTGAATGAAGCCATGGTGCTTTGCAACTGCTCTGCTCGCGCTGCTCTGCTTCGTGTGGTCGGCTCAGCCTTCATCAAAGCCCTCCTGGCTGGGTGGCCTGACCGGCTGTCTCAACAGCCATTTTCATGGGRTTTGCTCTCTGGATCAAGGCGTGCTTGCGCGACACATGCAGGCAGAACAGTGTCTGCTCGGGGGAGAAGGTGACAGCTCATGTCGTGGCATTTGGTGCCACAGGGCTGGAAACCAAACCACCTTGCCTTGGCTTTGTGGGAAGGAGGAGCTGCTAAAATGGAGCACAACAGAAGTAGTGCCGGGCATTTTGCCCCTAAAAGTCAAAACATCGGCATTTCTGTGAGGAGGATGGCATGGCAAAGATACGGTTTCAGACATAAATGACTCAAGAAGCAAGGAACGCCAGCTCTACAGCTGCCTGAAAAACCTTAGTTGCTCCTTGTTTGTGTGCAGGCATTCATTAATGACATAATCTCCTCTTCTTTCATTTTTGTTTAAATGAGTCTACCAGATGGGCACACAAGAATTCAGACTGCATTGACATTCATCTGGTAATTTCATTTAACTCTAACTAACTTAAACAACTTTTCAATTTCTTCTGACAGTTTTTTTTGAACCTGTACCTAGAAGCTGAATTGGCTAAATACCCCAAATACCTTCATGAACATGAGCCTGAATCATTTTATTATTAAAAGAGTGGAAATCTTTCTTTTGGTTTCAGTGGGGGGTTATCAAAGCATATAAACAGAAGTAATTAACAAATTCAGTAAAGAAACTGTTTGCAGGCAAGTGATCGCCAGAAGAAGAGGCAAAATCCAGCAAATAAATTATTGACTACCAGTGATTTGCCCATAACAAGTACATATTCTACCTTGTCTTCTCTTTAAAAAATGAGCATTTATTTTATGTCATGCAGCTATCTGTGCTTCTGCCAGCCTGTGCGTACGCTCACGCTGAAACAGGACAATCTGCAAGGAAGAGRGGTGGTTACCAGGTGCTCCTAGGAGTTTTACATGGCTGGAAGGCATTTCCTGGCTCTCTTTCAGCCACTTTTCTCTCTGTTAGTGGCCTTCAACAGAATTGTACACTTCAACTCAAAAGCATTACATGATTAACATGCTTAAAACTGTTTCTGTTCATCTTGAAGTAAAATAGATGCTTAGGCTTATACATATAAATAATCCTTGCACTTTGTGCAAGTTTAATGTTAAACAGATGCAAAATGTTTATAGGACAAGGGTCTCAAATAATTTAAACAAAGTTGTGCTGAGCGATGATCACCATTAGAATAAGTGGTCAGAAACTCCCTTAGCAGTGTTTAATGCAGCATTCCTACTTTCTTGTGCATAAATAAAGCAAATGTCACCGGAATTTAGTGAAAGGCTGCTATGTTTTCACTTGGATCCAAAGCTGTGATTGCAGCTTGTGTGGAAGCTAGCTCTCTTAGACACGCGTCACAGCAGATGTGGCTTTAGCTATTGGGTGCTGAACCATGCCTGTATCGCAGCCCGTGCTGCCACATCCATACCTGTACTGATGCTGAGGCCGAATCCTGCTTGCTTATGTCCAAGTGAGCTGCAGCGGCACTCTGGATTGCAGAGGAGAGAAACTCTCTGTACAGAACCCTTGAGGTTGCCTATAAATATCTGGGCAATTTGGCTTACTAAAATTATTCTTTTACATGCCTCTGTCTGTCTGTCTCTTCTATTTATAAACCTGCCTCTACAAACTGGTGGGATTACCGTTTCTACCCCAGAGGCTGCAGCTATCTTTCCTTTGCATTAATGACAAACATTCTAGAGGTCAAGAGTGAATAAGTTTGTTTGCCAAATGCAAAAAGCTGTTTCATTAGCTGGTATAATTAGCAGAGCTCAAAAGATGATGAAAGGAGATGAGGCAAGGAGCTCTGCTAGATTGTGCCACCTGAGGASCTGCTCCAATGAGTTTTTTAGAAATCCAGAAAGCAAGCTGCTGGTGTGCTGCATCTTCTCTGCTTGGGGATTCTCCAGTGTACGGTCATTATTTGTCTGGCCTCATGTGGCTTGAAAGAGAAGCATTTGCATAAACGAGAGAGAAAGTATCAGCAATCCCAAATATCCCTTGTCTTGATTTGGGCTATAATTTAGTCTTAGATGTTACACTAATGTCAGCTGGGCTAATTAATTACAGAAAATGCTTTTCCTGCAAAAAACCAAAATCCACATTACCATAGGAACAAGTCCATACTCATTGAAACATGGCGTCTTGGGCGATTCCTGAGTTATTCACATTCTGGATGGAATTCTGCCTTTTAAATGAAAAACCTYTAAGGCTGCACAGCATGTGCAGGTGAGCAGGGTGGGTAGTTTCACCTAGGCAGATGGCTGCACTCCTGCATATTCAATCCTCTGTCTCCCCTGGATGCACTTGCACTGGGTGAGCTGTGAAGAAACAACTGAGGGAAACATAAAACCTTTCAGATTTGTGAACTCTGCAAAGATTCACCCTTTCCGATACATCTATATACCATTTTCCTTCCAGCTGGAAATTGCAGTGTTTTGCCCTTTTCAGAGCTATTATTTAAAAAGCAGCGAGTGGGCTCGAGCCTGCTGAGCGATGTCAGCTGCCATGGAGGGTCCCCTGCGTTGCCTCTGCCACCCATGACCAGCCTGGGGGAGATGGGGGGGCATGTGGGTGCTGGAGGGGCATGCTGAGGCTGTGCCTTCTGCCTTGCCAGGTACCATTTGCTCCTGAGAGCAAGCTCAGATGTCCTTGTCAGGGAGTACTGGCACAGCTACGTTGTCCAGTATCTACATCCACTGCAATTCCCAAATGGCACCATGTTCAACAATACCTTCCTCACACAGAAATGCTCTTACTACAGATTTTAGGCAGGATTTGGATTTCTGTGATGCTGAGATYGCAGACTCTAATAGATCTTTACCCAGTTCTATTTGCTAAAACTTTTGACCCAAATATTCAGATCTCTTTGTTTGGGTGTTTTTTTTTTTTCCCTAGCTGTCATGCCTTGCTAGTGGAGCTTACCTTTTCTCGGGAATAGCTGCTTCCCGCATGTGAGAATTGCATATGTAGTTAACTAGTCAGTGTTCAAGTCAGTCCTTGATTCATAATCCAGAAAAAGCCTTTAAAAGTTGCACTCGGGGTGCAGGTGGCATTTAATGTACAAGGTTACCTAAGCTCAATGTCCCACTGCACAACTGCCGCTATTGCACTGCAGGCCCCGTCCTTGCAGAGGCCCCTCAGGAAGTGGAGAATTGAAACTGAAAGGCGATAACGAAGCAGCGATGCTCAAGCAACAGGGGCAGCGTTCAGAGCAATGAGGGGAACAGTGAAAAGTGAGAAGAGGAGAAAGTTACCAATGTTGCTTGTTTCAATGCGGAGCCAACAGGCTGCAACAGCAGCAATATATTGAATGTGTGGTATTACAGATCTGCCTTACCTTGAGCTGTCTGAAACCCTGTCACCTAGAGACTCCTTCTTTTTAATATGCTGCTTTGTTTCTAAAAGCCTCTTCCAGGCTGTAGCAGTCAGGTTCTGGGAGGAAATATTTCAGGAGTGGTGACAGACAGTCTTCTGGAGACCCCCACAGCTAAGGGCTGGGACCGGCTCCCTCTGCTTGTCAYGGCGTGCCTGTGCTGTCGCATAATTTGGCACCCCGCTTCAGTTCTGGGCTACGGTCCCCACCTTGCACATGGCTGCTTAAATCTCAGCCTGCTCCCAGGCTCCTGGCTGGGGTGCAGTGATCACCTTGCTCTGAAACAAAACCCAGGTGCAGTTCTGCAGGGGGCTGCCCCATACCCAGTATGGATGAGCAGGCACCAGGTTTGGCTCCCTGTGCCCCACAGAGCCCTCCAACACCATCCCCACTGTAACGTCACCAGGGTATGCAGCCCACGGCATTTTGCTATAAAAATCCCATTCAGCTCACCAGTGAATACTGTCTTCCCCTCATTTTGGACACTGCAAACTGAAGAAAACGCACACATGTAACACCCGGGGCCCAAAGGAGACCATGTGCCCGCTGTCAGTAGCCGAGACACTGCCGGTGTGCTCCTGTGGGCAGGGGGGTCTGAGCAGCTCAGGCGGGAGGGCCGGAACAGAGAGCAGGGCCAGAGTCCCTGGAGCAGGTACATCCAGCAGCAGATGTGTAGCCTGAGATTTTGGAGCCGGCTCTGTGCCAGTCCCCCACACGCTCAGCCACGGGGCTGTGCAGCAGCCGGCCAGGACGGGTGTCTGGGCAGAAGCAGGTGAGGAGCTGACACCTGCCAGATTCCTGTGCGAAGCCTGCCCATGTTATTTGCCTTTCTTTGAATTGTGCTTTTGCTTGTTTGGTCTGTTTGTTTGTTTTTTTTTTTTTTGCCAGGAAAGGCAGTGTTTATTTTTCCCAGTGCCTGCAGAAGCTCTTGTATCTTACCTCTCCCTCCATAGCAGGCAAGAACTGTAATCCCGCCCCCCTTTTTTTTTCTTTTTTTTTTTTTGGCTCAGTTTCTGCAGCAGAGGACCCATTATTGATTGTTGTGAAAATATGGGTCTCTTTCAGCAGTGCAGCAAAACGTAGAGGGGGGGGTGGAGGGAACCAGAGAAGTCTGACTGAGAAGTCCAAGACTGGACTGAAGTAAACCCCCCGATGAGATGTGAGGTAGAAGTACAGAAAGAACAAAAGATGATATGAGGAAGGAAAGACACTGTGTAGAAGTCCTGTACAGTCATTCATATTCCAGCTGCAAGGTGGTGGTGGGGGTACCCCTGGGCCTCCCCTCTCCTGCAGCAGGAGAACCAATAGTTACAGCTCCCTGACTGAGGTGCAGCTGCCAGGCAGCTGCTGAGGGTGCAGCGCCCGCGGGCTGGGGGACAGGAGGTCAAACCCAGCAAAGGCAGGGCTGTGCAGGCAGGACTGCCATGCCRCTGTGCTCCCCGAGGAGAGGCTTGGGCAGGACGCGGTGTCCACGGCATCACCTACACGCAGGCCTGAGCCCAGCCTCATGCACAGCCTCGTGTAACTTCTCGATTGCTTGGGCAGGAGCTCAGGTGAAGGTGGGAGGGATGGGCACCCAACCCGTGCATAGGAGAAAGGTGGTGGGCAAGCCCTGCCTGCCTGTGCCCGCCTGGGGCTGAATACCCACCCCGGCTGGGAGGGYGCAGTGCCACCGGGGACGAGACAAAAGGGAGCACGGTGCGTGTGTAACACGCGTGGGCCAGCTGAAACTCCCCTGGGTGCCGAGGGACAGGCTCAGGGCTCGCGATCTCCCGGGGGAGAAGTTTTCTGAAGGAGCCAGGTGAGCGCACGCAAGGGCGGGGGATGCTGCTGGGACCTACAGCCGGGGCGGGGCGGGTGTGCCGGGGCGCGGGCAGGGCCGG
>JAYKAV010002944.1:2643944-2710836 GCA_035582835.1 Phoebastria nigripes | reverse complement strand
ACCCCGCCCGAGCCGTGCCGAGCCGAGCCGGGCCGGGCCGGGCCGCCTCCCGTGCCCCGGCGCCGCGGCAGAGGCACCTGCCGCTGCTCCGTGTTTGCGGCGGTCTCTCCGCCGGGGCGGGCGGCCCGGCCGCTGCAGCGCAGCCCTCCCGTAGGCTGGGGAGGGAGACCCGAGCGGGCAGGGGGGTCTGCAAAGCCGGGGCAAGCCCCGGCACCGAGGGTCTGAGCGACCCCCACCGGGACCCTCCGCAGGTCAGCCCRCCGCGGCTCGGCTGCGCTTGGGGCAGCTCCAGGGCGCGGGGCTGCAGCCCGCAAGGACGGTCCCGGCCAAACGTGAGCTRAGGGCAACGGAGGGCTCCCTCCCGCTTGCCTTTAGCCCGAGTGTGCCTTATTCCCGCCGGCACCGRGTGCCGGTCCCTCCGTCCCGTCTGGGGTCGGCTGAAGAGCCCCGCTCAGTCGGTTGACCACGGGCAGCCCCCGCGCTRAGCATCTCTCTGGAAAGTCAGGCGAGATCCCTCTTTTCTTTATTCCCGCCGCCGGAGCCCTGTGGATCGGACCCTGGATCAGCCTGGGCGAGGCTGGGGCTGCGGTCAGGATTCCCCGGGCTCTCAGCCTCTGGTTTAAACTGCTCTGGAGGTGGGGTCGTGGTGTGGGGTGGCAGATCTTCCCCGTCCTTTCCCGCGTGGAAGCGGTGTACGTTAACTGCAGCCCCCGCGGCACTGTCTGCACCGCAGGCAATGCTGAGTCCCGGGTCTGTCTCAGCTTCTGCCCACAAGGTCTTTGCMCCAGCGCACGGCTAGGGGCAGAGTATAGAGGGACATACAGAGGCATTTCAGCACCAGATTTTAACTGCTGGGTTACAGTGAACAGGGCGGTACGGGGACACCTGCTCCCTGGCTCTGGACACAGTGGCTGCCCCATCTCCAGCCCGGTGCYGTAGCTGCAGAGGAGCCAGACAGGATGGTAGCATCTCACCCCCCTGGCAGCTCAGGGCTAGGCAGGACCTAATGTCACCTGTGGCTCCTGGTGCATGTTAGTGTGCAGCTAAACAAACTGGAAAGATCTGCTTAACCTGGAACAAGGAAAAGGTCTTCAAGCCTGGTTTGAAGACCCTGCGCAGCCCTCTCCTCATGGGCTGCTGAAGGTGCCGTGGCTCGCAGGGTGCACGTTCGCAGAGTAGCGGCAGAGTGCGTTTGCAGGAGGCTGAGTGCAGAGCAGCTTTGCTGGCAGGTGCCCATGTAGCCACTGCTGTCTCTCTTTCCGTTACGTGCTGTGCCCGTGCAGGTTAAGCCTGGGATCCCTCTCCTGGAAGTGGATTTGTAGTAGCGCTGCTCTGTGGCAGTGGGAAATGGAGGGGCAACCGGATCTGCTGTCTCTGGGGCTGCCTGCTGGCAAGCGAGAGGAGAAGGAGGGAAGGGAGCAGGGGAGTTTGTGTGCCAATAGCATGGGCAACATCCATGGGAAATGTCATAGCCTCTGAGGAAAAGTGTTAGCTGTTGAGCACAGGCAGGCTTTTGCTTCTCTGACTGTAATGTTTAAAGTGATTCTAGGGGAGTCTGAAACTTTATGGATGTTACATCCAAAATTTTCAGTACAAGTCTTTCTTCGTTTGCAGTCCCACACCAATGTGCTGTAAAACCAAGCCAATTTCTGAACAAACCCAAATGTCTTGGCATAGTACTGTGCAGAGCACTGCGTGCTTCCCAGCTACGGACCTTTGGAGCACACTAAAACCTGCTCGAGTGGGAACACTGCGCTGTTAACCCCCAGAGGGGCTGTACAGGACTCGGGTGTGGGCTGCACATGTGCTCCTTGTCCCTGGTGGTGTGCTGGCCACGCTGAGTGGGCACCACTTTCCTTCTCCAGTCTAGAGAGTGGTTTATAAACCACTAAACCCAGACTGTGCCCTGAAGAAGTGCAGTCTCAGGCAGGAGGGCTGGTGGGTGCTGGAGTCCTTTCTCAGGGGTTAAAAGCTATTGCTGAGCGCCTTTGCTGCCCTTGGCCCTGCTTTCTCATCTTCTAGCCATGTTTGAAATGGTCCCYTCCCATTCTCCTTTCCTCACCTTGCCAGCACGCGCTCTGTCTAGGTGACGTGTCCCAAACTCACTCTGCACTTCGGAGCCTTTGCTCAAGTGCCGTGTCTGGGAGATGGGGAGGCTGCCTTGGCTCAGCGGAGGGGCTCCAACAAACGAAGTGAAAGAGCCATTGAGTTTTTGTTCATGGAAAGAAAGAAAAGATTTTTCCCCAGTGAGGGGCTGGCATTAGGCTGGTGCTGTCATTGACTTTGCTTCTATTTATCAAAATGGAAAGTCAGCATGGGGCCTGTGCCCGGGATTGCTATGTGCAGTCTCTTTAGCCAAGGAAGCGTAAGAGAAGGGTCTTGTGCTGGAGCCGGTTTAGGGGCAGATCCCATTCGTGTTTTGCCAAGAGAGATTTTTGTTGCTTGCTGCCAGATCCCGCATGTGGAAGGATGTAGAGCACATACTGAAAGCAGTCCTCCTGTAGAAACCCTCCTCGGTTGCTTTTATACAAACAATATTCAAGCACCACCTGTGGCCAGTGGGAGACATTTGAGAGGAAAGTTAAGAAGAGGCTGAGCTCAGAACAAGACCTTTGCTGACAGCAGCACTAACTCTCATTTTTCCTCCTTGTCTAGACTGTGTGGCATAAACAGAGAAAGCAGAAGGATCTCCAAGGGAATTTTCCACTTCATTTAGCTCTAAGGAATGTATCTTCTCAGTTATTTAGGACAATGCTGTAATGGTCTTAACTGTATAGCTCTGTACCAGCCTCGCGTGTGAAGGTGCCAGCCCTTGTGCTGTCCAAGTCTGTAATTCCAGCCCTTCAGACAGCGCATGGACCGAAGTTGGCTGGACATGTGGTTAAGAAGATGCTTTCTGAAGCTGAGCTATACAGAAAGAAAATAGAGGGGGGCTGAGTAGATCATGCAGCAAAATAAAGACATGGCATGCTTTCTCTCTGCCTGCAGAGGGAATGGGATCTTGTCTGTATGATCCAGTGCATTGAGTGAGCATTCATATGCCCCAAAAATATAGCTCCTTCCTCAGACGCATTCAGTGCTCAAGTGACATTGACATTTCTCATGGAGGACACTGAAATGGTAAATGTGGCTTTTGAGTCTCAAGGTAACTGAGGTTGGACTTCATGTCTGCTGCAAGTTGTCTGTAACCATCTGCAGGTGGTCCGTTATCTTCAGATCAATAAAGCAAAGCAGTATTTTCACCAGGCTCAATTTCTGGTGCTCTTCTAGGACCCATGGTTTCTCCAGCTGGCAGCTGTGTCCCTGGGTCACCCAGCTCTCTCCATCACTGGGGAAGTGCTCAGGTGGGTGGCTAAGGTGGCATTGGGATGTGCTGGCATCAGGCAGTGGGTCTCTTAGATTTACACTGCTGCAGTTCCGGTATAAGCAGGACTGGAACCTTTTCGTGACCGAAGACCTCCAGAGTGAGCCTGTGTTTGGTAGCCTGAGTGGGATCCCAAATATTCAAAAGCCTGCAGCAAAACCAGCACCTTTTTTTTTTTCCCCCATAGTTTTGAAATGTCAGGATCCGCTTATCTTGTTTAACTTGAGTTACCTGTCTTCATAAATTAGTATTCCTTACCTCCCCCCTCGCCTGCCCAAGCAAACCATTCATAACTAGGTGATGCATGTATCACAGGAACGTTTACCACTTGTTGCATGTGGGATTTCTGCTAAGGGGGAGGAGGGAGCATGGATGTTTAGCTATGCCTCCCGTAGACTGCTAATGCACTAGGCAGGTGAAGTGGTCAGTTGTCCAGAGGGAATGGCGTAGACATTGATGTGCCTTCCTCTCGGGAAGCTCCGTGCTGCTGTTTTCTTCCCGAAGCTGCAGGCGTACTGCGCTCTTGTGCAGCCTTGAGAGGGCAGTCCCAGCCCTGCAGACACTGCGCTGATCCCTCAGGCAGGTACCAGCGCTCCCTGTTGTGCTTTTCTCCAAATTGCCACTTGTCTTTTCTGTTTTACAGCCCCGTAAAGCAGCAATGATTTCACTGGTGTGTTGCACTACAGGATTGCTTTTATTCCTTTGAGTGCAGTTGAAATTTTATTTGCTTGGAACTATGAATGTTTGCATTATTCCCCAAGATGAGAGATCGCTTCACCTCTGCAGCCCGTGCCCCTGCCCAGCATGGGAGAGAGGGATAAACCGCCAGGTTGTGAGGCAGTGAAATCCAGAGGGGAGCAGCAGATCTTGAAGCTGGGGAGATCCTTTCCCTCTGGCTCACGAGGAGCCCAAGTATTTTGCTTCCATGTGGGCTGAGAACTTGCATTTTGGCTATGTTTGCACTGACACCATAGCCTCTGAGGAGTGGTATGGCTTACATTTTCAGGGCAATAGAGGAGTGATGGGTCTCTTGAAGAAATGGGAGGTCGTCTGGAAGATCCTTTGCTGTGCATGATCCAGTATAAAGCCTTTGAAATCACGTTTACATTTTCTTCTATGTGTTTCCTATACTGCCGCTTATTCTGCTGTGCTGTTGGCTGCAAAACCTACAGTCTGCGTTGAATGTTCACAAATTGGAGTGCCAAAATAAGCACTGCCAAGATCAAGACAGTGGCTTAAAAAGCACAAGATTTAAAAAATAAGAACTGCTGAGATCTTTTGCTTTGCTGTCTGTTCTCTGAGTCTCCAGGACACATGTTTCTAAGCTTTCCTCCACACCCTGGATGTTTAGGGATTTAGAGGGACGGTATGGTTTAGTCTGCATCTCCACTGCCTGCCTCTTAACAAAGGGGCATTTAGACCAGCGAGGGCATTTTGCACTGACTCTGTGCCTGGCCAGATGGACTCCTGACGCTCTGATCCCAGCTCTTGCATTTATTCTTACTTGCGGGCACCAGCAGCATTTGCCTGCAGCACCTCCTTAGTTGGATTCATTTCCTTTGGGGACTTACAAGCACCTGGAAAGTGTCAGGTTTCCCTGGTTCCTCTTTAAACTTTAGACAAGCTTGTAATGAAAAGGAGCTTTTTCTGCAGTGGACCACATGGTTGAGTGCTTAACTACTATACTGGTAGCAGAGTTAACAAGAGCAACATCAAACAGTGTTTACACGGTGGCTCCTTCATTGCATGGTCTTGGCTTGCCTGGGGAGATGGGAGGTTGTGCTGACAGCTCATGTGCCTCTGGTCCCCAGCAAGACCTGTGCAGGCTCCTGAGTTCCCTCCGCCTCCTTCGTCCTGGAGGGGATCCTGGTACCCATCTCTTTCCAGACCTCTCGTCCCGTGTCCTGCCCTCCTAAGGCACGTGGCTTCTGGGTTTCTGACACACGTAGCAATGCAGACACCGATTCCTCCTCCCCGGTTCCCCAGGATTGCTCTCTGGGATATAATGTAAGGTCTTCTCTCCTCCTCTGCCCCTCAGAGTTTCTGCAAATGTATGTTCAAGCTTCGGCGTGCTTTGTACCGTTCACAGCATTTTCAGGATGGTTAAAATCTGTGTAGGTTATATCCTATGTTTCCTGAGCAGCAGTCATTGTACCTCACTCTCATTGAACTCATAACCCCTGGCCTGCCGATAGCTCTTCATAAATTACATCTGTGCCGTGGGACATGGGAGCTCTTCCCGTATGCATACCCTGGCTGTGTCACACCCCGTGCTGCGGTAAGAGCTGATCGCGCTTCAGTGCCTCTGAAATCAGTCTGCGTGTGTGGCTCCATTTTGGTGCAGGTGCTTGCGTTTGGCAGAGTTGGTCGATATTTGAAGCAAATAGCCCCAAGGAATGGAGAAACAAGGAAAGGTGGAAGCCCCAAGTCATGTAGAAATTCTGTGCTCTAAACAGAGAGCTTTTCCTATACAAAGGGAATATTGTTAGTTAAATCAGATGAAATACTGAAATCCTGTTGTAAGGAAGGCAGTCCAAGCTTCTTGCTCTGGAAGAAAACCTAAAAGGTACATCCAAATTTAACTATGTACGTATTAGAATGCGGTCTGGAGAAGTGTGCATTTTAAATCACCCCTCTTCAGTGAGTAACTTGATCATCAAATCAGCTCTTCATTAAACAGAGCAAATTACCCTTTGAGGACTGTGGAGTGTGTTCATATTTCATTGTTCCAGTGCAGCTATTTCACTATTACTCAGTCATCAAGTCCTCTTGGGCATCTCGCAACAGTCCCAGTTCCAGCAAATCTTTCCGACTGTTGTATTCTTCTGGCGTTAAACTGATTGTTTTTCCACTGGAGGAGTCTTAATATATACATCTGCTGTAAAATAAGAGGCAACTCTTCAAATGGTTATTTGTCATCACGTTTACTGTATAGTTGGCTGCAATATTTTGGCTGAAACTTTTTTTTTTTGGAAAAAATGCAGAGCTGCTGGAGCTGGAATGTTAGTTTTTCCTTGTCTCTAAAAAGAAGACAAAAATAAGAGAAATTGAATAGTCAACATAATTTGTTATGGTATTCTGTAATGAAGTGCTTTATCCCTGCTCTCAGAGTGGCATCCTTGGAAGGGCGTACGCGGTGGGAAGGGGTTTAGTTGGTAACAGGCAACAGCTACTGAGTTTACCTTAAAACTCCCACAACAGAAAGCAGCAGATATGACTGGCAAACCGTGCTGCCGTGGCTGGTGGCTCATGACGTCCAGCGCCCAGCCCGAGCCCTGCCACCCGCCTGGCCAGCCCTTGCAGAGCCCCCGGGTGCTCCCGCTGCCGAGGGAGGGGAGCATGGGAGCAGCACACCGTGCCCACCCCTGCCGCCCCTCCAGCAGCGTCAGAAGCAGCGAGCCCTGGAGGTTTGCCCTCTGGTCCCTGCTCTCCTGCAGCAGAAGTAGCCAGGCCCTGTGTTTTCAGCCTCTGGAAGCCAGCATTTAGTTTTGCCTGTGCTGCTGAGGTCCTTGGGCCAGAGCATTGCAGGATGCAGGCTGCGGCCAGATAGATGGAGGGCTGGATTTAGATGCTGTTATTCCTGCTGGGTAGTGTCTTGCTTCACGTGGCAGCCCTGCTGCAATACCTAACAGCATCAGAATCCGGCCCTGCATGAACAGTTGAGCTGCACTTTTGCATAGTCTGAATGCCTTTCCCTTTCATCACCTTTTGAAGCCATGCCGAGTTTGGTGACATAATTGTGTGGTCTTTAGCATCGGATGCTTTGCAGATGGCCCCACAGCTCACGCACGGCAATGCTGTAGCAGCATGAAGCTGACAGCAGTCCAGGCACTTGGCAGAAGGCTCGCCGCACTTTGCAGGAGTGGGTGCTCTGGGTTATGTCTTCGCAGCCTTACCGTGTGTGTCAGCTGAGCTTCGCATCAGCTTCTCTCCTCCCTGTGCTATGGGTTTGACGTTTCTGGTCTCCCAAAGTGAACGTATTATAAACAATTTAAGAGTGAATGGCAGTGATGGAAAGGCTCCATCTGGCTCGGCTGGCCTGAGACTTCAGCCTGATTTCAGGTTGCATGTATTTTTAATATACGTATTTGGTAAGTGTCTGAGGTCTTATTACTAGGGAGGTGGGCTGGGGATCACAAGATCTGGTTTCATTCATAGGTCTGAGACAAACTTTCAAAGTGACAGCTCACCTTTCCTGGGCTCCATTGGCCCTGTTTTAAAAATGAGTTGAATGCTTTTTCCACACTGTGGTGCCGGAGAACTGCCCAACCTAAGCTGCTGCTCTCTTCTACTTGAAACTTTCCAAACAAGAAGTAATGACTGAAATCTTTTGTGAGATGCTCAGTAGTATCTCCGCAGGGTTTTATCAAACCTCAAGTAAGAGACTGTTGGTTTTGTACTGTCATCGCACATAGCATCCCTGCAAAGCAGTGAGCTGACTGTCCCCTGAGGTGGAGAGGGGTGCGTGGGCTAAAGTTCCCCTCTGTGACTCAGGACATGGGTTCTGATGTTGTCCCTGCTGTAGACTCCCTCTTGTCTATTGTGTATTGGGCTGTGATTTGCGATACGCTTACACACATGCTTATCTGCTGTGTGTGGTGGTACTCCCTGAAATCACTGGACACAGCTGAAGGAAGTACATGCATATTATTTTGCTGGATCAAACCTGCAAACTGATGTGGCTTGACGTCTGCCTCTCCAATCTGGGAATGTTAATCCAGCTGCACCACAGAGAAGTGGGGGGGAGGGGGGATAAATTCAGCTTGGTGATCAGGTCTCGTTTCTCTGGTGAAAAGAGACTGTGAGCACAGGCTTGGAGAGCCTGAAAATGTAGAGTATCCCAGCTTTCCATTTATTCCAGTCAGTAAACTTCAGAGTCTACTTGGGACTGTTTAGAAAGTGATTTTTAATTCCTGCTTTTTATTGATTTCTGTGTTCCTTAACTTGTTTGTTTTGCAAGTGAAATGATTTACTATCAATCTAGATACTTGCTATGTTGTAGGATCTTAGGGCAGCTTTGGTGACACTGGAGCCCTACTCCTGAGTCTCAGGTCCAAAGCTGTATGTACGCAGAGGAGAGGGGAAGCTGCACTTGGAGTCCGTGGCTGTAAAGACCTGAGTATCTTTTCCTACCATGATGACCTACCAAGAGGGTCCTGAATGGCATCCATCCCTTGAAGTGTCTGGTGCTTGCGGACACAGAAGAAATTGCTCTCTTCCCAAAGAAACAAAGCCAACAGAAAATGAAATTAAACAGAAAAATAAGCTCTTCTGTGACAGCACAGCAACAGTATTGAAAGCTTAGAAAATCTAAACCTTAAGCAGCAATATTAGCAAGCCAAATTTTCTTGTTAGATGTGTATGGTAATGTAGTTTTTTGTTTGCAATGTGATGATTGCTGTGCCAGGGTGCTGAGTTCCCGTTCTTCACTCTTAATGGCTACCGTAAGTCAAGCTGGTCCTCCGAGAACGTGAGTGCATGCTTAAATTGGTGTCAGGGGACCGACCGCTCAGCAGGCACAATGTSTGTCCTCATGAAAGCCCTTCCCACTCAGGGTCAGAGCTGCTGGGTTCCAGTTGCTGAGTGCAAAGTAATACCTGTTTATTGCCATGAGATGTCTCAGACCATACGTGCTCCTCAGCTGCCCTCCCAGCAGTTCAATCCCCAGTGCAGGAYGTGCCATGCCCTTGGAAGTGCTGATTGCTGAGGGCCAGACACCTCCACAAGCACACTCACTCTCCTCTGCCAAAACAGCTGTTTAAATTACCCTTGGGGAGGGATGATGAGTGGTATGAGACATTGTGGGGTTCTGGTCATGTTTGGTACCACGCTGTGCAGGTTGGGCTGGAAACCTGCAGCTGATGATGTGACGTGGGAATGGGAATGAGTGTGAAATCTTGGAGGGGTGGAAATAGATTTCAGACCACCACTTTAGTAAGTTAAAAGAGAAATGGCTTTGTATTGGCTTAAGTCTTTCCTTGTGGTGGTGACAAGCCCGCTGTCCCACGTTGCGCTGGCACAGGGCAGTCGTAGCTATGCAGGAAGGCTGGTGTGGGCACGGCTGTGCCTGCACAGCGGTGCAGTGGGAGCATGTCTGGGAGAGGGTGGTTTCCACACGCCCCGTTGGGAATGGAGGGAAGGAGCCATCCACGTATGTGTTGGCAGAGGGGAGGGAGAAGGAAATACAAGAGAAAACAAGGTTTTTTCCTAGCACCAGCAGGGAGAGAGGAAGGATGTCAGCCCAGTGACATCCAGAGAGAGCTGAAATGAGAGCTCAAATAATTGATGGACCTCAGGGTCTGGGGGGGGTAAGCATCAGAGTAGCTGATGAGTTAGTATGGATGTTTCTGAAAGAAGGTGGTGTGCCTGAAGAGAGGGGGGATTATTTTTAGCATGTTCCTACCATTCTACCTGTTGCTTTCCTTGGGGATAAGCAAGTTTTTTCTTAAGACTGGAGCCTTGCAGAACAAGCTGCTAATAATTGCAGTAAGGGTGGCAGAAAGASACCCTATGAATCCAAACATAAGAGCATCCATAAAATTAGCCATAGGGTTTGCAAGATTTTTGGCAATGAGAAAGGAGCCATTTGTTTTTTTCAGCAAGAGGGGCTTCTTGCAAATATGTATTTTAAGCTGCTTGTGCTGTATAAATATATATATATATATTTTAAATAAACTTTTGTTATGGTTACAGGCAGTCCCTGTAAAAACCGAGAAGGCAAATAGTGAAACTTTGAAATGTCTGTAGGAGCTTTTGAGTAATTTGGGGCCCCTTTGTATGGAAGGAAATCACTGTGTTTCAGGAAGCTTTGCTGCTTTAACAAAATGTTTGTGCTACTGAACGGTAGCAGATGGCCAACCCAGAAGACGGTAGCGAGTTGCTTAAGCTACTTGTAAAGCAGTGCCAATTTCTTTGCCTTGCTAGTAGCGGCCAGCCTTCATTTGAGGGATCCAAGCTAGGGCTTTGTCTCTGCTGTCACTGCAGGGCTGCTTCCCCAGCATTGGCCATGCAGAACATCCAGGTCCAGGCTGCCCGTAACTCTGTTGAGTAACATCTCCTTGCATGCCATGCGGGTCTAGTCGAAGCCCTGTGACAGTAGATGTTGCTGTCATAGAAGTAAGGGTTGGTTTTGAGCAGGAGCTCATTATTGGGACTGGCCAACGTTGGTGACGGGATGTTCAGAGCTCACAAGCAAAGCGGGCAATAACGGATGGGTGTTTTGGTATTTGAAAGCTTCATTCTTCTGAACTGCACCAGTGCCAGCTCAGTGTCAGAGGGTCACCTAGCAGCAGTCAGAGGCCGTACTGTATCAGTACACTCTTTCACTCCACCCCTCCTTCCAAATCTCCCACTTTGGGTGTTCAAACAACGATACATGAATAACACAAAATAGGAGTCCATGCACATTGGTAACGTATGGCTCCAGCAGGCTGCTAGCTATGGCATGTTAAAGACTCTGGAAGTCTACCATGGTCCTTCCTGAGACTTGCTCTCCTGATTTTTGCAGAGGCTTTGTTGACTTGAAGGGTTGATTTTCTTCCCCAGATGTCCCTCTTGCTGTATATCGCACTGGTCAGGGATGCTCCATGCTGCATGGGGAGAAGCCACAAGTTTTGCACCTCAACATTGGAGGCCAAACCGTCAGTTGCTTTGTAGGTATTTGTATTTTCAGTTCTAGATATCCTTGGGCTAAACGAAGGAAGATGGCATGGATTCTCTTTTACAAACCTGCAGAGCTGTGAGTGCATCTTTTCGATATGTTCAGCTGCTTTTCAAGGGTATTAATTGGGTAAAATCTTTGCTGACCATCCCAGCTAGTAGTTGACAGACCACGATGTGTAAACTGATGTGGTGATTGCAAGTGGCTGCTGTCATTTGCCTCAGTCGTGTCTGCTCAGCTATGATAAGACTAGTTATAGAGCAATGTGTAATACAGCCCAGGACTTTGCATGAAGACATTGCTTTGAATATGACTGCAGAGGTTTGCTTTTTGAAAATGAAATTAAATAAGAAGGTCATTTATCAGTAATGAAGATCTGTGCCTATCCGTTTCTTATCTGAGCCCAGCCTAGTGCAGAGCTCCTAAGAATAGTGATAATACTATTCTGGCCATTTCCTTGGCATGCGTTTTATCTAGTATCTATGAGTTTTGCACTTTGGGAGACTTGGAGTGCGTGCCATCAGCTTCCCTTTCCAGGGTACAAAGCTACGTATGTACTTTTTGAAAGATCTTTTACAATAAATAATGTGGAATAAAGTTATTTAGAAGAATCAGGGCTGRTGTTATTTCAAGACATGAATTGTGAACAGTTTTATATTACAGGTAGATGAATAATGTTTTAATGTTTTTTATTTGCATTTTTCATGAAGAGGAAGAAGCAAAGACTGTGTTATTTTAGGATATACTTTTTCCAATCCCTGTGAAGAAACTTAATCTCTGAGAGCTGCTAATGAAAGAGCAGAGACTAACGTTGAGCAGTGTTTTGTTCTTAGCAAGCCTGTACCTTGGGAAACTCTCAAACTTTTCTGATTTATGAAAGGTTTGCAATGTGAAATAAAAATGGAGAGTTTTAACTTTTTTTCCCCTTCAACGCATGATGAAGCTTGAATTCCTACTCTCTGACTTTGCGAGTCTGAGGCATTTTTGGCAGTTTCTAGCGGAAAGTTGAACGTGCACTTCAACTAGAGATGGAATGGAAAGACTTTACATAAATGTGTGAATCTCCAGTAGATTAAAAAATCTGTGCTACTTTACAGGGTAAGGGAGCAGGTTTAGATATATTGAGGTGGTTTTGGAGAGAGGTGTAAACCAACCCCCCCACATGCAAATAATCCAGAGCCCTTAAGGAGGATGATTTGGTGAAGTCTGTGATATGCATAAAGGAATGAACCAAAAGCAGAACCATACCATGCAGATTGCCAACACTTTGGATCCAAAGCTAATCTTTGCTTTAGAAATGTCTCACTGACCCTCTTTTTCCTTTTTTTTTTTTTGTGTGTGTGTGAAAATCACTGTTTTCTGGGATTTTCAAAATCCAAGGTATCTAAGGAACAGTTGAAGCCATCAGTTTTTGGCTAGTTGTGGCTTGGTTAACACTTTTCGCTGTTTCCACAAATGACTGATGTAATCCATTTGGTGGGTGTTAAAGTGCCCAAGATGAACGGGTTTTTCAGAGGTTCTGTAGAGTGGAGATGTAAAGGTGAAGGTGGCTGAGAATTGTCAGTTCCCCCCAAAACCTGACATCCCAAACCAATACAGAGAAGGTTAGCATTTGTCTCCTGCTTTGAGGATCTGCCATAAAACGTCCCAGCAGCCAAGAGTTGAGTGAGGTTTGGAAGGAAATTAGGTGTTTGAATAGGAGTATTTCATTAAAAATACAATTCACATCTAAAGTGAATAATATGAACTAAGCATATAAAGCTTTGTGCTTTATGGATGTGGGTAACCACTGCTTGATGAGGTTGAAGTGAAAGCTGGTGCAGAAAGAGAACTGTGCTGCCTGCTGTGACTTTCCATAAACCTAGTCCATATCTCCCATCAGGATAATTACGCACAATGTTTTCTTCAGACTTTGAATGAGCAGGGCCTCATTCTTCACTTGACTGCCTCTGTAATGTGCCACTGATTTTAACGAGATTGCACTAACGTGAAAGCAGAGCAATGGAGTGAGGATTTAGGTTCATAAGAAGTAATCCAGGTGCACAGCATAAAAATGCTGCCACGGTTTAGTTAGCCTCCTAATGAGCAGTGCAATTTTAGTAGGTGTGTTTTCCTCCCTGGAGATCTATGGCCATACCTGCAGGAAGCAGGACAGAGGTTGGCTCACAGGAGCACATGCCCTGGCTCTGATTTGTGTCCCCTGCCAACCCACTTCAAAGCTAGCTCAGGCCGCTGGGACGCAGGGAAGGGAGCAGTGGTGGAGGGGATGCATGACAGCCTAGAAACAATACTCTTTTTTTACTACCTCGCCTGCGGGCATCCTTTGAGGCCCACCTAGAGGGGAATAGGCTGGCTCACCTGCAAGCCATCTGTATGGGGCTGAGAATAAATGTGGGTAGGCTGCAATGCAGTGACTCCCAGACCCAGGTCCCATGTCCAGACTGGGCAGAGAGGCATCGTGCAAGCTCCATGCTGGTGTCAGTGCTGGAGAGAAGGGCATCCGTGGGCTTGTGATCCTGCACAGCTGGGTCACCCTTCCTGTCTAGCCATACCTGTGTGGGCATCAGCTGTGGGTGGAGAAGTACCGGTTTCATCTTCAACTTAAAGAAAGCTCTGCATATGTTCCCTCATGTGGAAATCCCTAAAGAAAGCTTTCCCTCGGTGGCAGCTTCACAGAATATGAGAAAGCCACTGAGATTAAGTCAGTCTGAGCAATTTTTTTGTCTTATTCCATGTTTTCATGAAACCATCAGAAATTTCAGATAAATGGAGCAGTGCTAGCAGCTGATACCATTTCTTCCTACTGCCATGGTGGATTTTACCATGTGCATTTGTACTGGGGTCAATTCTTTCTCGTAGAAACACATGTAGAGATTATGGCTCAGAAGTGGCAGGTCTCAGCGTGGGAGTCAGTATATTTTACAAGAGGGATAATATCCGTCCTGGTGCAAGACTTGTGTTATCTTCATGCCACCTTCTGCTGTTGTCGTGGGCAAAATTGCCAAGTTGTTAGAGGAGAATGAGAGTATTGCTGCTCATCATGGGTTGTGAAGCCAAAATCCTGCCTGGGCTCCAAGGGGCACTTCCAGTAGCCCCATGCCCCAGTGGTTTGAACTGTTTGGGGGACAAGCAGCAGATTGGGGCAGTGGAGAGCAAAGGGGAGCCCTGCTTTCCAGGAGCTTGCAGTGGAAGGGCCCGTTGGAACCCATGGGTTTGCCCTGGGCACCAGTGACAGATGGATCCTGCCCATGCAGGCAGATACGCTCATGCGTGTGTGCCCTTGGGTCTGCCCTGAGGAGCCGTGGAGTTGCTCAGGGGGATCCTGCTGCCTCAGGAATCTCTCAGGGGATCGTTTCTTCTCCTATCTTCTTCTCCTGCACTCAGAGAGAGCAATGTGAAGTGGGCTTAAAGCCACTTTCTCTCCACTAAGGAAAGTGTTACCTCTTGTGATACCAACGGGCTGCTTTAACATCGATTAAACTGTGCATCCAGGGCCAATGCAGTTAAGGGCCCCAGGCTTTGTAGAGGCGGCTGTGAGAAGTGCGTAAGGACAGTGCACGCATGCAGGTGGAAGTCAGGGATGTCCCAGGAGAGACGTGGCTTCCAAGTATTCAGCACTGTGGGGTGGATTTCTCTTCTGTGGTGTCCACCTCTTCTCTTCAATGGACAGTGTGTTTTCAATGACTGCTTTGACGGCAAACTATGCATAAAAAAGCAGTATGAGTCAGGTGACCCTGATTTTGAAGAGAAGACTAACCGGAATTGTAGGTCTGTTAGCTTTGTGGCAATGTTATATTTGCTCTTTACTTTCCTGACATGGTTTTGAAGTACTGTATGCTTCATTTTAGACTGTCAGAAACACAGAAGTTACCTCACTTTTGAGTAAATAAAGAATGTGAATATGAAAACAAGAACAAATTGGAGGTGAAAATGATGTGGAGACTACAGTCATGAACACAACGTGGGAAGACACAAGCTTTGAAGGGGTGCGTTTTGTTCCAGACAGTGTCTTGCCACAGCATGAATTGCTCGGTGTGGATTCACATTCTGATTTTCTCAGGCAGGTTTCCTTCCCGTCACTGAACTTCTGACTAGGGCTAGAGAACAGCCTATACAAGGATTATCTAGAGGAAAACAAGCTCAGTTAACTTTATCCTGTGCTTTTGTCATGTTTGTGATTGCAGTCAGATTAAATTCAGACTTCACCACTTAAAGTGCCTTTAGGCTCTGATTTATCTCAGAAACAGGGCTTAAGATGTTGTAAGTTGATATTTGTGCTATTTCTGCAATTGCATATCCACTGAAGCCAAGGAGTGTGAGTTTCTTGCCCACTAGGAAGGGTCTGAGCGTCACGGGAGCCGCCAGCTGAGACAGCCAGGAGTCCTGCGGGGTGGTGCAGTGTCAGCACTGGGGAACCTCAGGTGCATCTCGGGGGAGAAGCACTAATATTCCCTCCTTCCGGAGGACGAGGGACTGAAGGGGTGTGCGTGGAGGAATTGGTTGGGATCAATGGCTTTATCAGGCCCGTTGACAGCTAATGCTATTCCTCTTTGTCATGTGAACGGTGTAAAAGAAATAGGTTAGCTTTGCTATAAACTTGTTTTTCTGTTAAATCAGTGAGTCCCCCTTCTTGCAAACCAAATTTCCAGTGACAGGCATGATAAAGGAGAGGTTTCCTCTGAAGCCAGGGAGCTTTGGGTCAAACCTGGAGTACCACAGAGGCCCAGTCCCTCCTTACCCCCATCCATTTTTAATCCCGGAAAAGGTTAGACTTAAAGTCAGTAAACAAAGATTAAAAGGATACCTGCATATACATTTGAAACTCACTCAAATATTATAGATTTGCCATTTATTTGTTATGAAGAGCTTAAAGGCTGTAAGCCTAATTCTGCTGATGGTGCCACCTAATCCAGCTGTGCTCTCATCCTGTGACTGTTTGCTGGACTCTTGAGGAATAGCCAGAGTCAGAGTTGTGGCTCTGTCCTGCATGGGAAGACAAATCCTTACGTTGTCAGTCGTTTTGGCAGTACCTCTGGCCAGTACAGTTGAGCCATGTCAAAGAGAACAACACACCAGAAATAATTGTTTTCGCCAGACGAAGAACTTCAAATACCTCAAATGTAAGCAAGCTAATAATATCAGGACCTTGAAAGATGCATTGAAGAGAATCCCAAAAGAAAATTAGAGCAGTTCTATCAAGAAAAACAGAGTAATACCAATGTGAGTTAGTATTAGACAGCCAGGTGGAGGAGATGTATCTAGACAAAGGGATAGTTTGAGTGGCAGGCTTAAAAGCCACTTTCCAATGCTGCTTCTGAAGTAGCTGCTTTTAAAAACACTTCCGAAAAGGGTCTGCCAAATGTTCAGCTTTTCCCATTTTTTGTTTATTAGGGAGTGGAGAATAATTCAAGTTTTTATGACATACAAAGTACATTTTTCACTAAATGTCGCTCCATTTTCTCTTAGCACTTGAAGATTTTATTGTGGAAGGGTTACAGCTCTACATACCGTACCTGATTTTACAGTCTATGCTATATCCATCCATCTCCATCTTACTGCCTTATGCTTGGAAGTTTTCAGGAGGCCTGATGCTGGAATGAGTTTCATGTTTTATTCTCCCAGAAGTGGCTGCTGAGTCGAACAGTGGGCTGTAGTTCTCCAGGAACTGAAACAGTGGCCTGATGTAAACCATGTGTTTTGGAGCCCGGGCCGTGCGCTTTGTGTGGGTGGCAGCAGGGAGCCCCGCAGGCTGGAGCCGTGCAGCCAGGAGAGCTCGCAACCCTCCTGCTCAATTCTTCTGGACTGTTGGGGTGGGGTTTTTGTCATCTCGATGGACCTGAAGGAGCAATGACTTGATGCCTCTCCCTCTCCCTCCAGAGTGGGAGTAGGTTTCAAAATAAGCTGGAGACAGAGGGTGCTACCAAGGTTTCAGCTGGGAGTGCACCGAAGAGCTTTGGATGAAGTCTTGAATCAAAGAACTCAAATGCATGTGGTGAGGGATATTTTTAAGTGCTCGTGAGACAAACATCAGTCTCCAAGTGACGATCATAAGTGAAAAATACACGGTGTAGTGACGCAATTACGTAAAATAAAGCAAAGGGGCTTTTCTTAAGGCATAGCTCTCCTCAGCATCTCTTGAGAAGAGTGTGGAAAGGGAAAGATGGAAAATACAAGCTTTCCTTTTTTAAAAATTATAACAGTGGTGAATCTGGGAGCTGTATAGCTCAGAACGGATGGCTTTTGCTGTTACTGCTCTGGGCCCAGTTGGAGAAACTGTTTCCATGAATTTTTTGTTGCTTGGTTTATGCATGCAGCAAAGCACAGCTTACTGAGTCTCAGTTCTCCCCTGCTGACTGTCATGTTTTTATCCCCTTGTCACGCTGGCTGTTTGTGAGACGTTATCAATGCCTTTTGTAGTTGTCATTCTGCAGATAACCGGAGGTGGGCTTTAATCCGTCCCTGTGTTTCTGTGCTTGGTACATCGTTGTTTTTGTTTGGGAGTCTTGGCTGACAAGTCCTTCCCAAGGGATATGCTCCGGATGGCCACACTGATACAAATGAAGCTTTCCCATCTCCTGCGATGACAGTTCAAGCCAACCAGTCAGACCTACGAGGCAGCAGGTTTAGAGGGCAGCTCTGTCCTCATGGCGACTGACAAGAGGAGGACGTCCTGCCAAGGAATGTGCAAACCAGATACCTGTCGCCTCTGCCTCACCTGTGGTTGCAGTGACTGTGCACTTCATTGTTTTGATGCTGGTGTTCTTTGTAGTGCCCATACCTGCCTGATGAGCAACATGGTCATTGATTTCTTCTTGCAGTTTAAAGTTTTTGGCTGTATAAATACACTATCAGAGTTAGATGAGCAACATCATGATTGGGAGCAAGATACCAAGGGCACAGTCTTCAGGGAGAACAGACAGACAATTAAAACCCAATACATCAATGGAAAGGAGTGACTTCTCTGTCACTGTGTATAAGTCAGTTCCAGGTCCCTGTAGGGCATAGTATGGAAAAGCAATCTGACACCTTCTGTGCTTGTACCTTGGGATCCAGCTTGGTTCTGCTAGCTCAGAGAGGCACTAGTTGTTAATCATGAGATAATCATGTTCAGCTTGAGATACAGACCATCTTCAGTAAGCCTGGAAAGCTATAATCTTTAAGCAGAGAATTTTCAGAGGAAATCTCCCAAAAAATTACCAAGGAAAGAGATGAAGAGGCTTAGAGTCATCAATAGCAGATACGGTAAAGGGCATAACTAAATGATTTGTATTTAACTACCCCTGTACAACACAAAAGAGAGGACCAGCTCTTTAAGTGGAAAACTGTATTTTTGGAACCCATGAGAAGACTTAGGATTTTATACACCACATAGGGTATCTGTGGAACTTATTGTCGGTAGATAATATGGAATCAAAACACGAGCAGTTGAAAAGGAAAGATATTTTTGTAACTTCCTGAATACATTACATTGCCTAGGAGATCTAAGGAATAGGGTGTGTTGTATAGAGTAGAAGACTGCTGGTAACTCCTCAGAAAATACRTGGATTCAATAGGAAGTGCTCTTTGCAAAGATTTTGCCAGTGCTCCTCATGGGAACTCCAGCATCCATTTGGCATTATGTTTTCAGAGACAGCCCATAGTGCCTCAGTCCCTGGGTGCTGTGATGTTTCGCCTTTCTTCTAGCTCTGAGGTCGTGTTTTCTAGATCTCTTACTGTGTTTATAACTCTCCTCTTGACTTTCCTCAGTGGGCCTGTATCTTTCTTAAAGCATAGTGACTGGCTATGGGACACAGTTCTTRCAGCAGTGAGTTTTCACTGCACGGTAGAGTAGAATAATCTCCAACTGATCCAGCCAGAATTATGTTGATTTTTTTGGACGACATCACATTGTTATTTTGGTTAATCTGTGAGCGACTACAACCACCAGATCCTTGTCTTGAATACTACTGCTTTGCATGATATTCTCCATTTGATGTTTACTTCTTTGTGGTGTCTTTTTTTGATTTTTCCAATGTGTGTTGTCTGTTCTAAATTTCATCTGTGAGTCATATATCTGTGTTTTATATCCATGTATATATAACTCTAGGGAAATGTTAAGCCTGCAAGCACGTGCATATTACTGGAATATCTTTATTATTATATGTATATCTTATTTTTCACAAATGTTAGTGTTAAAAAGCCTTAAACAATAGAAGTTCAGGAAACTCCAAGTTAAAGTTGCAGTCTTGTCTCCACGGCGGTGCTGAAGTCTGTCCCAGAGGAGCTGGGAACATTGAGTCCTCTGCCTGGCGGAGGGAACAGCCCAGCACTGTTTCTGCAGCAGAGCTCGTGGAAGCCTGTTCATGTGATCGGTTAGTTAAGTAAAAAGTCAGTTGAGGGTAGATGTTAAATTGTTGTTATGATTTATGGACCAGCTACCAGGCTCTTTTTCATGGTCTGGAATAGTATTTGGAATGATTTTTGCTGGTAGATACTATCATAGTAAAAGTATGTACATCTATCATTTTGGATGTGTCAGGAAAGGCAGGGATGAAGCTGTTGTCTGTACAGATGCTGTGGCATCCCACAGAGCTGTACCACTCGCAGGTCTTCTGCCTTGTCCTCCAAGCTTACTGATGTCGAGCCATTAGGAAAACATCTCCTTTTAGGGCATGTGTTTGACAAAGGAGTCGTGAAGCTTGCAGAGGAGGACACAGACTAGTTTTGACTTTGAACATGATTGCTCTGCCATGCATGGGATGAATGGAGGTAATGACCAGGGTCAGGGTGTGAGAAGGGGATCTGTGATGGAAAGTATTTTGAAATAAACTGGTTGCGTCCCCTTTGCCCTCCTGCCCCTATAGAAGAAGTGCTTCTTAATCCCCCAGCTCAGCCCGGTGGTGAGGTCGGCTGTGGTCAGGGCATCCCTGCACCCTTGCCAGCTGCTTTCACCTGCTCTGTCCCCGCGAGGAGCCCCCAAAGGTGACGTCACTCCAGTACCACTTTTCCTCCAACTCAGTGAAGAGGCAGATGTTGGACAACACCCTGGATGGAYGCTTGCAGACCAGGGCCACAGCTGTGGTGTGCTCTCACAGCCCCTTTGGGGTTGCTGGGGGTTTTTACCACCATGGTGGATTGGTCACTGGAGAAGCCCAGATGAGAGGCGTCCAAAGGCAGAGGGTGTGAGTGAAGACGGTAGCCCAGGCTCGGTGGGCTCCCTTCAAAGGGCGCTGATGCAGAAGGAAACCTGTGCGTGGATGTCAGCGGGAGAATGTGAAGCCTTCAATAACTCACTGTCAGTTGTTCTTAAGTCATAATACATGTATTAATCCTCTAGAAATACATTGCTGAGTTTGGAAAATGCCCTAGTCCTACCGTGCTTAGCATTCAGAGGGCTCTTCAAAGGGAGCCCTGGAAACTTCTGTTGACGCTGTCAATTTAAAGAATGTCCTCCGGATGCCAGGTAACTCCTCTACAGATGTATAATGAATCGCTTTGCTTAAATCAGACATTACCGTTGGATACTGGTCCTCTGCCCAAAACTCCTGGCTGGAGCCTGGTGAATTATGGCACACTTTCCATTGTGCTTTGCAGGAACTAAAGCGTTCCAGTCCCCGCTTTCTGCGCCAAGCAGAAGTGTGTGGAAATGTGCTGAGCGATTATTTTTTTTCTGCGAGAAACAAAGGATTTATGTGTCGCTTGCCTCCACTGCTCTAACTGATTGGCTTATTTCCAGGAGGCGATCTGATGCTGAGTGTATAAATTAGTGGCRTTAAAAAAGTTGATCAGCCCACATAGGGACAAGGTTGACAGTGCGTTTTAAAATGCTAGGGGACCTACCAACCTGGTAAGCCTGAGGCTGGATTTGTTCTCCCATTTCAGTCCTACTTTCTCTGATCGTATACTTACGCTTTTACACGTGTTAACTGCTGCAATGCTACGAAAAGCCCCACTAGACCTAGTGCTATGCTCTGTGCCACGGCTGGTCTAAAGTAAATCTTTGAGCCCAGAGTCTTCTGGAGTTAGAGCAGTCAGCACATCTCGGTTCAGAGGGCCACATCAGCACTGTTTGAGCTGGCTCACCGACTGCAGGAAATATCTTTGCAGAGTGAACTCTTTTCGGGATGGCCCCGATCCAGCCCTCATGGAAGCTGGTGGAATTGCTCCCATTTTCTCAACAGAGCTTGGATCAAACCGTCAACTTAAAAAAAAAAAAATCCAGTAATACTTTGCCAAAGTGACACGGTGCACTGATTTTTGGGTGGAAAACAAGTATCTTCCTGTGGTATTTTGTCTGTCCTCTTTCTTCTTTACTTTTCTGCTGATGTGGCTTTGGGATAGCTGTGTGGAGATAGGTAACATTGAGAGTATGTGAAGGCAACGAGCAAAGCAGCTGCCCCTGTGTGAATTGCTGGATGAGAAAGGTGGGGTGTTCTCTTTCCCTTGTGCCTCTCAGTTATGGTAAAATGCCGTTTTTCTTTTCCTGTTCATGAATAACAACTGAAAGCCTTGAGTTGCACAAAGGACTACAGAGCTTTAGACAGCTGGCTCTGCTAGTAAAGCTCTGCTTTCTCCTTTTTCAAGTAGACTCTGTTTCGTAATCTGTTTCAAATCAGGTGAAAAAAAAAAATGGTGTATCGGAATTGTCCCAACCCTTAAAGCCAACGCACAAAGTGATTTACCTGCTGGAAGATGGTAAAGCACCATGTGGAAAACAATGCCCATTGCGGGTGTGAAGAAGGGATGGGTGATCATGTTGCAAAGTATTTTTGAAAACAACAAACTTTTTCCTGGTGAAGGGCTGGCCATGATAAAGCCCTTGATACATGAACACTGCCACCTAAGCGTGGGGCTTTCCCCCCGCTGGCTTCCCTCGTGCCTCCTGTAGGGCTGGCGTCCCTCAGTCTTTCTGCACCCCTGGGCAGACCCCCTTGGCCTGTCTTGATTTCACAAGTTGCCAAACAAGGGCAATTGTAGAGGTGCCCTAGGATGTGGTTGCCATGTGTGCTATGAACTTGAGCGTCACCACTCAAGCAGTTGCATTTAGGAGAGGCGGACACAATTGGTTTTAGGAGTGTGGATGTTTTACAAAGGGTCTTACCTCACAAATGGAATTAATTTTAGAGTTGCAGCTGAAGAATCAAAAGTAGTGCCTCTTTTTTTCTTTTCACTTATTCACTATCATTTTTTGCTACAAGTACAGCTGACTGAGGTACTTTTCTAGCCCTGGTGGTGGGTTTTGGGAGGGACGCTGCAGGGTGTTYGTAAACCGAGTTGCTCAGCTCTGAAACTGGATTGCTCTTGCAGATTGGCAGTGGTGCAAGGTTATTACCTCAGAGGACAATTGGTTGTGCTTAGGGAGCAGTTAAGGACTTCTTAAGACAGGGATCTACTCTTTGAGGAGGGTGAAYGAACTGAGCAGTTTGGCACATTTTATTTAATCTTCCATACTGTTTTGTCTGGTAAAGCAGCAGTGGTCTCAAATCCAGGGTACAGAGTCARTCAGTCCCATTTGATGCTTACAACTTAATTTTTAAAATAAAAATAATAATAAAAAAAACAAAACAAAAAACCCAACAAAACACAGTAAGCAAAAAATCCTATCAGTTTGCTGTTGCAGTGTAGACTATGATGATTTTTGGTCAAGTTGCCCATGACAGGATTTCATTTGCCAGCTGGCATTTTTGGCCTTTTCTAATGAAGGCAGTTGATCACTTTCTGACAAGTTTGTTATCTCTAAGCAGCTACAACTTCTCTCTTCAAGCTGTTACTTTGCCCAGGGCTGGGTCATTGTGCTTAGCCTCCCAAACTTCTGCCTGAAGTGAAAAGAGAGGTTGGTAGATGTTTATAGACTATATGAATGTTGTCTACTGACTGTGCCAAATATGTGTCCTCTCTGCAGCAGAACACATTTTATAGGTCCAGTTTTCCAGTCCTGAAGTAATGGCACATATAGAAGGAAAATGTAGAAAAGTTTTTGCTGACTAGGGAAGGCAAAAGCAAACATTTTGTACCGAGACTTGTGGTGGTAAATTGAAGTACCTGGTTTTTTGTGACCTCATATTTCAACTACTTTTTTGCACTTATATCTTAATAGGTTTGAGTTGCTTGGGATATTTTTCCCCACAGTTACAGATTGATTACTAGGGGTCAGTACTTCCCTTTTCTTCTGGACCTATCTTATGTTTTCCTTCGCTAGATAATTGATGAGGCCCTTTGAAGAATCTGTGTGATTTGGCAAGTGCAAGCAGCGTCCTTGTGTGGTTGTTTAGAGGATGTCTTACCCTCATCTTAGACCTCATTCTCTGGGCTTACATAATTTGTAAAATGTTCTCCCACAGTCCTGACACGCACAGAAACTTTGGCAATACTAGTGGATGTTTCAACTGCGAAAAGTCAATACCGAGGCTTTAATCAGCCCTGCATTTTTGGGGCCAAGATACTATACACAAATTCCTGCAGCTGTAGGTAATGTTGGATTTCTACACTGGAGAGAGCACAAGGGAGTGACTCTTTCTCATTTTCCAGAACATAGAAAAGGACTTGATTTTATTTTAATTGCAGGTAGCTCTTTAGGTGAGGTCTGAAGATGTTTACCAGTTGATTTAGTTTGGCCAGAGCGGAGGTCCAGAAAACTGTTAAATCAGTTTTGGAACCAAAAGTGAAAAAAACCTTAGTGATATTTACAGGGGCAAATAGTGGGGAGGTGGGGAAGAATCAACCTTCGGTTCAAGCAAGCACTTGGTAGCTGTTCCCAAAATTTATTAGAAAAAAAGGGATTGGGAGTGAATGCATCTGAAGACTTAGCTTTTTCATTGCTACTGATTTGGGACCTTGTCCAGAGTTTGCTGAAATCCAGTTGAGTTCCTGGTGTGCAAGAGTAGGTGTTAAATGGGGAACAGACAGCTGCTGTCCTGTATGCTTTCATAAAGGTCATATCTACCGTCTCTGGTAGGAGAAACCACAGGCACTGTAGTAGCTGTCCGCTGTGCAGCTTTCATGCTGATCCAAAATCTTGTCTTGGGACCTGTTAGGGCCATCTTCCACTGAGAATTCAGGCAACCTGCCCAAGTTTAGACCATTGCAAAAGATAGGGAGAAATGCCTGGCAGAATCAGACTGCAACCCAGGGAAGCGCTGGAAATGTTCCCGACCGCTCAGGGGCCCTAACAGTGACCGGTGTCCTGGGCCATTTCTGGATGCCCATTTATCTGGGTTGGACTCAGCTGGCCTGGATGGAGCTGTAGTATTGATGCTGGGAGTGAGCAGCAGTGCAATGTATCCATCCTGTGATGTGGGGATGTGTTATGCCAGGTAGTGAGCAAGATATTGGGGTTTCTGTTTGTGCTTGGTCCTCCTGTTGGTAAATCCACCACTTCCTGCATCACTGGGAGTGCAAACTCCCAGATATAATCTGATGTGTCTTTTCCCCCTCTGAGAGGGTGAGGTTTTATTTACAGATCTCCGCACCACTGTTGCCGAGATTGGTGTACTTGTATACCTAGTGGATTTTTGTGCTTAAGTGAGGCAATTTTTATTGTCACATTAATCTGTTTGGAGGAGGCTGTAGGATTTGTGCAAGGTCCTCTTGAAGGTGGATGAAGCCCAGCATCCAGTGGCTACAGCTCTGGCTGGTCCTTCCCTCATTTCCACCCACGCTACTTCACTTCTAGCCTTTTCTCAGTTTCAGCACTACGTTTCTTCCTTGTCTGCACCAGATTTCCATGTGTGTTCCTATTTCTGTGTCACTTTTAATATTATTATAGTAGCTCTTTCACTGAATTTGATCTCCCGTTTCAACTCCTCCTCTCCACGCCCCTTTTCTTGGACCTATTCTTGTCTCCCTTGGTCTAGGATTGAAATGATGCCTTGATTTTTCAAGAGGTTTTGCTTTCTTTAGCCCAGCATGGCAAAAAAATCCACTGTGTAGTCTCTTGGGCAGGTTCAGATCTTGCCATCTCCAGGTTCACATCCAGCACCTAGATGTGCAGTGAATGGGATCCTAGTGATGCAGGAAGGTGATGGGATGTGTCCTCATAGTGCTTGACGTGTGGTGACAGCATCATCTAATTCTTTTTTCATTAGCTGTGAGCTGTTAAAGACTATTGTTCCTGGGGACTTCAGTGTCCCCACAGGAAGGGGCTACTTTAGGAACTGAGTGACTTAAACGATGCATGGGATTTATTTCTGCCTCCTCCCACCCCCTCCCTGATGAGTGTAGCTTGTTTAGGACAATGTTTTTGTTGTTCTTCTTTTTTTTTTTTATTGAAGATGAACAAGCCTGGCCAGCAGGACCAAACTCTGGTCCATAGGACACAGTGAGCTTTTCTTGTTGCTCAACCTCCACAGTCCCAGGGTTATCCTCCCCATGGAAATCCAGGCTATTTCCTGGAGCCAAGATGAGAGGAGGAGACCAGGGCAGGAAAGTGCTCAGGTGCAGGGTCTGTGACAGCAGGAGGCACTGACTTGCTGTCCCATGGGGGACTTAAGGAGTGGGAAATGTCCTGCCTGGGGAGTGCTGGCCCTACGGCACAGCTGAGCCTGGTGGGACAGCAGCCCTGCAGGTGCTTGTACGAGGTGGCATGAGCCCAGCTTCACCTTCTTCCTCTGTGTGGCTGAGGTCAGGGCCTTCAGCCTTATCCCAGACCAGGCTGATGGCTCCCGGGCTGTGGGCTACAGCGGGGAGGGCAAGTTGCTTCTGCTGTTCTTTGTTTTTGATGAGAAATCCCTTTCTTGTCAAGCCTGGCACAGACTTCACACAAAAATACTGGTTTTGGTGGATCAGCAGTTACCAGCAAAGCCATTTAAACCATTCTCTGATAGCTCCATCCTGGATGCCTTCAGATTCCTACCRGTCAAACTGTGACAAGGAAAGATAAATAGAAACTGGAGCTAACTAGTGAAGTGGGAACAATGGGCAACAAAGTGTGGTGCTACCATGAGGAAAGTAATCGAAGCCTTAGAAAGCCCTGGTTTTAAAATCTCAGCTGATCCCCTGCATTCAGCATTAGGGTCGATAAACTTCTCTCTGCCTAAAGCCACATTTGTTTTAGATTGAATACTTTCCATATGGCTCTCTGGCTGGGCTGGTTCCTTTTGTATCCTTTGTCCCTTACAACTCTCTATTTTAATTCCAGTTGGAAGCTGTGGCTTTGACTGGTGGAGCAGAGCTCATGGGCTGCAGCATCCCTCCCGGCCACCCTGGGCCAGTGGGCAGTCGGTGCTCCGTGGCATACGGGGCCAGTGAGAGGAAACCCAAACAGTGTGCTTGCACCACAGCCCAGCAAGCCGCAGGCACCCAGGAGAGCGTGGCTGGTTGAGGGGAGGTGTTACTCCCCTCCGGCCAGGGCTGGGCTGCTCAGGAGAGGTGTGGAGATCTTGGGAGGTGGTGGCCACCTACGGCACGTGGGCTACAAGGAGAGGCTGCAGGAGCGGGGCTGGCCCAGTCTGACAAACAGGAGGATAGGGCGACATCCCACAGCAGCCAACTGCTACTTGATTGGGGGCTGCAAGGAAGCCACTTCTTGGTGGTGGCAGGCCACAGGTAGCGCTGTAATGCTGGGCAGCAACCACAAGTTGCTGTTCGGGAGGTTTGGGTTGGATGTTAGGAAAATGTATTGGAAACAGTGTAGCCAGCAGGAGTAGGGAAGTCATTGTCCCCCTGTACTCAGCACTGGTGAGGCCGCACCTCGAATACTGTGTTCAGTTTTGGGCCCCTCACTACAAGAAGGACATTGAGGTGCTGGAGCCTGTCCAGAGGAGGGCAACGAGGCTGGTGAAGGGTCTAGAGCACAAGTCTTATGAGGAGCAGCTGAGGGAACTGGGGTTGTTTAGCCTGGARAAGAGGAGGCTGAGGGGAGACCTTATCRCTSTCTACAACCACCTGGAAGGAGGTTGTGGCGAGGTGGGTGTCGGTCTCTTCTCCCAAGTAACAAGCGATAGGACAAGAGGAAATKGCCTCAAGTTGTGCCAGGGAAGGTTTAGATTGGCTATTAGGAAAAATTTCTTCACCGAAAGGGTTGTCAAGCATTGGGACAGGCTGCCCAGGGAAGTGGTGGAGTCACTCCGGAGGTATTTAAAAACACGTAGTTGTGGTGCTGAGGGACATGRTTTAGTGGTGGACTTGGCAGTGTTAGGTTAACGGTTGGACTTGATGATCTTAAAGGTCTTTTCCAACCTAAACAATTCTATGCTTCTATGATAAAAGCTTTCACCCTAGGCAGCTGGTGAAGCACTGGAGCAGGTCCATAGGGAGGCTGTGCCATCTCCATCCTGGGAGGTTTTGAAGACTGAGCTAGGGAAAACCAGAGCTGGCCTCACGCAGTSTTGGAGATAGTTTGTCTTTGAGCAGGAGATTGAGAAGAGACCTCCAGGGGTCCCTTCCAACTTGAATTTTGCCCTCTTTCAGTTCTCCATGGAGGTGCTGTGAATGAAGGCTGTGTGCCTACATGATCAGTGACTAACGGGCTTTTGAAATCTGTGTTGAGCAACTGCTCAGGAGAGCAAGAAAAAGAAACCGTGTGGGAGCAGGTGTTTTTTTTAATAGAGTGCATGACTGAGAACGTTCCTTGAAAAGTGGTCAGGGAGCCTCATGAAAGCAACCATATTTATTGTATAGCAAAAAGCATTTATTGTTTGTTAAACGCTTAGGACCAGGTAGTATACACCGCTCTGGCAACACAAAGTGTCTGTAAAACTAGCTTAATTGGCTGATTAATCTGRGTTTATAGCTGCTTCGTTTTGCTGGGGTGGTGAGGAGCAGCCAGAAGAGAGAAGCTGCTGAAGTCCATGTGTTTAAACTGATGATCTGTCTCTCTCTGGGCAAAATAAAAAGGCAAGGTTTATGAAGCTGAGCTGCTGCCCAGTGTTTCAGTAGAAAAGCAGAGTTCCCTGGGTTCTCTGCATATGTTATACACCTCATCAGCACTGAAACCTCGCACTTCTGACAGGGATTTCAAGAGAAGCTCTGCAAACAGCTTTGAGGGTTGCTAGGACCCCTTCCAAAGGGTAATTTAATAGAAGAACATTTGTTGGGAGTGTGTAAGAAGATGCAACCTTGTCAGCAGATCAAGACCAGTGAGCGGTTTGGTTATAGAAGGTGTCACTGAGCAGAAATATTGGAAAAGGACCTGCTTTTGGTGTATATAGGGACATGCAGACATCAATACATACTTAAAGTAACATGTTTAAGTGCTGTCATGAATGAATATGAGCTCCTGAACTGGTGCTGGAAAGAGGATCTCACTATTGCTCTGACAGGGGGTACTTTGGTGCATTGTCTTTCGTTGTCTGTCCAGGTCTCTGGCAGCTGTTGCTGTCCCGTCTCTTGTTCTCTTGCAGTTGCTGTGATTGCAATGACTGGCTTAGCCAGCGAGTGAGAGGGTTTGAATACAGCGTGTAACCTCTGTGCTGGCAGGTTCACGCAACCTTGTGCTTGGTGGAATGGCATTGCTAGAAGAGACTGAGAGAGACCTGCTTTGAGTGTGAAATGTAAAAGATAAGAAGCAAAAAATTGCCACAAACGTGGGAGATCTCAGTCCTGGCTGGTGCTGCCAGCGCCTTTYTTCCTGCTGTCTGCTCTGCTTGCAGCCTGCGCAGTAGCATGGTGCAGGTCATATGCCGTGGAGAATGACACAAAACCTGGAGATGCCGTTCAGAGCAACCGAACTGGTTGCTTGAGTATCCTTGCATCAGTGTCATTTCTTAAAAGAACACTGCCAACTTGCCAGCAAATGTAAAAATAACTGACTTGCATAAGGTACCTTTTAGAGTCCTGGATGCTCAAGGGTTCGTATAAAGGGAGTTTGGGAATTCAGGAGTTGAAGCATGTGCAGAACAGACCTGATAAATACAAGGCTGTCAGAGAGCAGAACCATTAGTGATGGGTTTAGGAGAAGAGAACCTGCTTTTAATGTGGATTGCTTTCTAAAAGGAAGTTTAAAAATAGTGAAACGGTTCTGTGCTTCATTTTACACTGACCTTTAGCACTTGCCAAAAAAATAATGTACTGGTGTGCCTGAACTAGGGAAAGGGGATTTAAAAAAAAAAAAAGGAGAAGATTAAACAGGAAAGCTACAAGACATCACCAGTTTCTGGCAGGAGTCCTTGTACTACAATATGTTTTCACTTTCGGTGTCTTGCACCAGTCTGTCTGAAGAGCCTGGGAAAAGACGCTGTTGGGTATTGTACATCCCGCTTGGAAAACTTGTTGTTACTGCAGTTGGGTTTTATAGCAAAATTAAAAAACCTATAAAATTATACCCTTTATTCTGATGTTATTTAATAGGTGTGCTTGCAACAGGCACATGTGGGCTGCTATACATGTCACGTGCTTCATAATAACTATGATGGTGTTTGTGTGTGTGTGTTTGCTTATTTTTTGAAGAGAAGGACATGCCAAACAGACCTCTGAGAGTGCGCGCCCAGTCTCCAGATGGCAAGTTATCTTTTCGGTGGAAGCCACCTTATGGAGCAGGCTTCAGGGGTCCACGCAGCAGATCCCAAGGTTACCTCCGTGGGTATGGAGAGAGCAGCCGAAGGATGAGCTATGCTCCGCTGCTGCAAGAGCGACAAAACCAGGAAGCGAGAAAACTAGGTGAGTCAGATTTCCCTGATAGCAGGTAGCTGAGCTAGCACACTTCTGTAATCCCCTGTGGCTGCTAGGTGATCACAGATCACATGTTGTAGCGATCAAAATGACTTCTTCCTATAAATGAAAATGCTCGCTATAATTGCATTCTGTAACATGTTCTTAACAGAAAAATACGATGACCAGGGTAGAAAGTGTAGCAGAACTTGATGGTGTGTTAAAGAGACACCATGTGTGAGTTACTCTTATTAATAGCAGAGGGAAGGGCTGGGAGAAGAGCCATAGCTCAGATTCTCCTTGCATGTGGTGGGACCACTCCAAAATCCATTGTTTCTTGTCCTCTTCTTACACTTTGCGTCCCTACGTTATTTCAGGCCAGTGGAGGAAAAATTAATGCTTTAATTAAATGTATTCATGCTTACCATTAAAACTGTTTCATGGGCTCCGTACTAGAGTATTACGCTCGTGTGTCCATGTTGTCTCCAGTTCCTTCATGAGGTCCTGGTCCCTAAGGGCTCCTGAGACAGTCAGGTTGGCCTCTTCTGTGCTCCCTGCCCTGCCGTGCTGTCATGGTTTGCACTCGCGCCCTAGATCACCTGCCCTTGATTTAAAGGTTTTCCCATCTAACGGTATCAATGGGGTTTGCAACAGTTTTATTTCCCCAGGGGCTGAGCATTTCCCTTTGCGCTATTTGTGTCACTTGCCTGTGTTGTGGCTGACCTGTCTCTGTCCTGCTGCCTGAGCTCCTCTCACCTGAGCGGGCAGTAGGTCTGCACGCACGAGTCTTACTTTGCTCCTGTGCTGTTCGCGTGTGTTTGCTCAAGGTTAGGCTTCTTTCTCTCAAAATCTCTCCTGTAGGCTGGAGGCCCGTCCCACAGATAGTCTGGTCTCGGGTTACAAAATCAGCGATGATTCCAAAATCACACGTGGCTGCCAGAATTCTTGGCTTTGCAATATAAATGTCTATTTCCCCTTCTGCTTTATGGATTTTGTATTAAACGCACATCTTTATCTCTGTTTCTCCAAAGAGAGGGAACTCCTCAGTCACCTTTATCAGTTATTCCCCCTTTTCCTAACAGGAATCTCATACTTATTTCTCATCCCTTCTCTAGTATCCACTTTTTCATCTTTCTACGCACCACTCGCGGAGGGAACAGTCTGGCGTCTGTGCTGAGGTGACAGGGTCGAGACACGTATGTGTGGGAGACGCTCTCCTGTTTGTTTGATGCTCAGCACATCACTGCTCTCCAGGTTGAGAGCCTGTCCAGGCAGTACAGAAGTCAATGGAAAGCTTGTCATGGACTTAGTGGGAGTTCAGTAACAAACTTAATCTTGATGAGAAGTACTGTGTAACATGGTTTGGAGCATCTACTTCTTGTTTTCGTTACTTTTATACTATGTTTTTTTAAAGAGGGAGAACAAATGTTGTTTGAATAATCAAATTAGCAGGAGAAGAACTCAATCCTAGAATATAGGACTCTTGTAATGGTCTTTTCATGTTAATAATTTGCTTTCCTGCTTCTAAAATACCGACTTTACTGTTGTTACTGCATGCATATTGAACCCTCTGACATAAATGCTGTAACTCTGAATAAATTAACTTTCAAGTAAGCTTCTCCTTTTGTATCTCAGAAAAGAATAAAACAGAGTTCTGCCTGAAAAGACTAAAATTTTTTTTCAATGAAAAAGGTTACAGGAAAGCCTCTGTTTTTTCCCTGCATGTACAGCCTCTGAGTCAGTTCATGTGGTTTCGCTGCCATCAAGGAGCTCCCAAGGACGGAGCCAGCCTGTCTATAGGTCATCTTTAACTAAAAGAAAAGTCACAGGTATGTTTCTTTCACATCTGCTGTCAATTCATGGAGACATTTGAACACAATGAGATAGCTTTGTGATTTTTAGACTGCAAGTCTTTTGGTGCTGGAGCTGCTAGGTTTTTCTCTGTGTGTTAAAGAGCTTGATGGATGTCTCTGCTTCTCTAATTCAAGCAGGATTAATAAAATGATACAAGTCTGCAACATGGTTGGTTGGGTTTCTGTTGTTGGGTTTTTTGTTTTGTTTTTTTTTTAATCTCCTCCTCTCTAGCTATTATGCACTGCAGTAACCACATGAGAAGACTTGATTAAATCAAGGCCAGGACCTCCAGAATGGTATGCCTTCTTGTCAGATCTCCGCCCCCTTTTCTGAAGGGTTGATTTCCAGAAGCCTAAACGTGGTCAGCAAAAGTTTTCACTTTCTTTTGGAAGGAAGGCATTACATACTGCTGCCAAGATTAAAAAGGATGAGTGAGATTCTGAGTCATCTCTGTGCCAGCACCGCTTTCTCACCCTGTCGCATTGCGATGAGAATGCCGTGGGGGTGGCAAAGTGTTTCGGATATTTTGATGGTGATGGAGAACACCTTTGTCAGAACTGGGAACTGTGGTGTATTGAAATCCCACCTCACACCTTTTCTGGGGAGGTGATGCCATCCACTTCTCATGCTCACTTTCTCTCTTCAGGTGCTCCCATTGCAAAACTTTGTGAATAGGTCCCCCAAGCCACTTGTGAGTAGTAGGTGGGTCCTCTCAGCCACTTTTGTATAGTAGCTGTTTGGCTTGGAAAACCTGGAATTGTCTGAGAACCCTCTGCATTAAAAACCTGGTTGGAAGAAGTGAAATGTGCTTCCCTGCTGCCTGCCTTCTGTGCAGGCAGTGCTGGGTTTTGGGGTAACGTGCCACCCGCTGAAGAGAAGGGCAATCTTTTCCTGGACTTCAGTCATACATGAATAAGGTCCCTAGAGAATGAAATCGTACTCCAGAGTTTACTGGCCCCTTTCCTTCCCTGAGATATCAATATTTTTCCAGTGTTACTCCTCTGTAAAACTTGGGCTGGAAAGTTGCGCCTTGTGCATCCTGTGCTTCTGGGAGACACGGGAATGGTCGCGCTGACACTAATAGGAAGAGTAATAAATCTTTCATGGGGCGGTAGGTAGACTACACTGGAAAAACTCTGATGGACAGATAGAAAAAGGAGCCTCATCAAAATTAAAAACCTCAAAAAAATCAGATTAGTTTCACTTAATTTTAAAGTTTTGTAAGTTATTTGCAAAAGATATTCTGATATGTCAAAACAGCCCACTTCAATGATTTTTTTTTCTTTTAATGGTTTTTTTTTAATTTTTGCCTTATATACCATAAAAAACTGAAAAGCTGAATTCAAACAACCTGTTTGAAGCACTCAAAAATGTAAAATATGCAGGAATTCTCCCTTGTGAAGAATTTTTGAAAGCCCCTGGTTTTATTGCCCTTCAAAATGAAACAAAATTTTAAAATCTCAAAATTCTTCAAAAGGCAAAATTTCTGCTCTCCAGGGAGCTCTAGCAGTGGGTTTGCCAGAGACGATGAATGTCAGTATGTTAATAAGACATTTGCTGTAAGTAACACTTTGGGGACTGATAGAATATTGAAGGACTGTAGAATATATTAGTACTCTGGACTTGTAAGCAGACAACTAACAGAAGAAATGATGTTTCCATGGGGTACCATCAGTAATCAATGTACTTGGTTTTCCACTACTGCTGTATTTGTTACTCATCTGTGCTGTGTGTGTATTACAACATCAGTTGAAGACTGTTAACTGATGACAGTCAACAACTGAAGACAGTTGGTTTTTACGAGAACTCCAATATTGTTATTGATATGCTATTTTGTTTTGCCATTTCAGAGGAGGAAGAGGTGGAGGTGGCACAAGACATAACTGTTCGAGTTATGTCCTCTCAGTCTGTGCTCGTTTCTTGGACAGACCCACTGTATGAAAAACAGAAGGTTGCAGCAAATAGGTAGTTAGCCCTGTGTTCTCTTTTCTGAGTGCTTACTGAAGGTGAACTGCTGCCAACACACTACTGACTGCTTTTGCATTTATTTAATTACAGTTGGTTTGGGGAATAAATTAGCTAAGGGTGTAGGAATTTGCATATCCCTACCTAGGGCAGTGGCTGGTAGGGGATGCTTCAGAGAAGCTGTTAGAAACCTGGCATGGGTGGGTGTGGGGTGATGTACCCTCCTTGCCTCCCCGCGCCCTGGTCTCTAGTATTTAGAGGCCTGTGTAAGTACTGGACTACAGGGGTTTAGATCCCTTCCGAATGTCATCAGTACCAACCAGGGATATTTTCTATTCAAATGGTGGTATATCACCACGGTCGGCAAATCCCCATGCGTGCATGGGGAAAGAAGGGGTGGGGACGGGGCACAGAYGGCAGAGAGGCAGAGGCGAGGTGTTGAGTTGGATTGTCAGAACAGACTACAGCTTCAAGACGACCATACTGCGGGTGAAGGAAGCATCGCTCTGCAACGGGAAAGATGCCCATCAGTGCCCCCTGTATCTGCTGACCCTACAGAAACCTGGTGCAGCTGAGGCTGAGCAGGCTGGGGTCTCCCATGAGTGGGAGAGCTTGGCTCGCAGCAGCATGCCACAGCAGTTGGAGACCAAAATAAACAGAGAAACAGGCTGGAAACTGCCAAGGGTCTGAAAGTGCTGGATTGTGTTGCTCAGCCTGGGAACAGCAAAGGGCTGTGCAACCCGGGGCTGAAACACCCCGAGGGGCACAGCAGGAGAAGTGGTAATTTTAGATGTTCTCAGTTTCATTGTGGAAGCGGTTATCTGGGCAGACACGTGGGAACCAAGCCGCCAGCGCTGCTCTGGGAGCAAGGAGCTCCCAGCCGTCCGGCCATGCTCACAGCCGTGGGGCGGCAGGACAGTGGCGTAGAGCCCCCCGGGATGCCTGGCTTGGTTCGGAAAGCCCTGCAGCTTCCCCCCGGGGCAGGAGGTGTTTTGGGTAAGAGGCTGGAAAGAGCGGTCCCTCCCTTGGAGCAAAAGCAGTCAGACTCCATTAGAAGAAGGCTTAAAAGATGCTGGCTCTTGGTGGTGGTGGTACTTTGTTGTTTGCATGTTGGTAGTTTCCCCAGTAAGCCCCAGCAGGCTAGCTGAGGGGAAAGCAGCCCCGTCTCTCTCTGATTCTGCTAATGCTAGGTTTCGACAGGTGAATTTTTATTTTTGTGTGTTTCTAATCCCAGGCAATACAGCGTTCGCTATCGGGAAAAGGGGGAATCCGCAAGGTGGGATTACAAGCAGGTGTCCAACCGGCGGGCCCTGGTGGAGAACCTGCTGCCAGACACCATGTATGAGTTTGCCGTCCAAATCTTGGAGGGAGAAAAGGAAGGCAAATGGAGCGTGTCTGTTTACCAACGGACCCCCGAGGCGGGTATGTATTCAAAAGGTCCTTGGGGTGACACACGTCTTAGGGTTTAAGCTGTGAAATAGGGCTGACTTGAGGGAAAGCCAGAATAAGTGGTTGCCTGGGGCAGCAGAGGGTTGGGAACATGGGAAAAGCCTCAGTCCTGCTGCCTGCATCCCTGCAGCAGTGCCCTGGAGAGCACACCAGGGCTGCTCTTGTGGTGTGACGAGAACAGGGGGAGGTAGTTTGGGTATTTCTGGGGGACGGGTCAGCAGCTTGGACCCCTGCAGCTGGGTGTGCCCCTTCCTTTGGGAGGAGCGGCCTGGCTGCTGTCCCTCTCTGTGGGCAGCAAATTTAAATCCTGCTTCCACCATGGAGAAGCTGTGGGACCCCTTTGGTACAGGGAAGTGGTCCATAACAACCAAATTACCACATCGTTCCAGCTAAGTGACAGTAGCAGTCTCATGCAGACAGCCTGTTCCTAAAAGTATGGAATAAAATTTCATGACAGGAGTCTGATACAGAGAAGTAATGCAGGCACGCATGGACCTGAGCCATGTGTGCGCTTCACATTTATCTTTGAAATGGCTGTATAGGAATTTCTGCTATGAGGAGAAGGAGCAAAATGCATATGCTGTGTAGGTCGACTTTTCTTACTCGCCTCTTCTGTGTATGGCTGTTTCACAGCTCCTGCCAGTGCACCTGAAAATTTGGATGTTTGGCCGCTAAAGGGGAAACCAACCTCTGTAGCAGCATCCTGGGATGCTCTCCCAGAGAGTGAAGGAAAAGTCAAAGGTAAGTCATCACTGTCGGTTTTTAACCCCCTCAAGGAGCTGGTCTCCTCGAAGCCAGACTGCTGCTCCACAGCAAGCTGGAACTGCTGACTCTGCCAGGATTTTTTCACTTGTTAATGGCTTATACCCAAGCAAGATTTTCTTGTTTCCAGCCCAGCGTCTCCACACCACCACTGGGAAGCCATCGTCACCGTGTGGCTGGGATGTCACAGAGCTTCCCGGGGTGTCACGCATCCACGCTTACCTCTTCTTCCGTTAATAAGCAGGTCAGAACGGAGCTCAAGAAGGAAGTTTCCCAAAGGATTTGTAACAGTTAGGTGAAGGAGGAAAAGTTGGGTAGTTGCC
Source organism: Phoebastria nigripes (assembly GCA_035582835.1). Classification (NCBI taxonomy): domain Eukaryota; kingdom Metazoa; phylum Chordata; class Aves; order Procellariiformes; family Diomedeidae; genus Phoebastria; species Phoebastria nigripes. The sequence goes on along the minus strand of JAYKAV010002944.1, from coordinate 2,674,895 downwards.
AAGAAAGTGAGCGGGTTTATGTTGTGTTTTATTTCTAGTTTTTCGCAGAAGGAAAGCCTCAGCTTAAGAAGCAAGCACAAATAGTGATTTCAACAGATAGCACGCATAAGCCTTGTGTACTGTAGCGTTATTGTACATGGTCATAAAGCTAATTTGTCAGTGGCTATTTACTTGCATAGGATTTTAAAAAAAAAAGCTTTCTGGGATTTTTTTTTCTTTTTTTCCTCTGAAAATGAACAGGCTGATTTTTTGGCTGCTCCCATTTGCCAGTGGTTGACGGGATTGTGTTTTCGAGTTACACAAGTTTCTGGAGGTGCCTTATCAGCACTGTAGCATCTCAGGATTTAAAAAACCTTTGGCTTGGAGGGAAGTGTACCGTGTCTGCATACAAGACCTACTTTATGTCTTCTTCAGGGCTGTGTTGGAATTCCTTCCTCTTTGAAGTCAGTAGGAGTCTTGCCAATTGCTTCAATGGAGCTGCAATTGTGTCCAAGAATTATTATTTCTTAAAGTAGGGTCATGCAGGGACATTATCTGAAATTTCAAATCTGCTCCTAATTTTGAGCAGTCTGTAGCCCTTTGTCCATTTTTGTCTGCTGATCTTTAGATGATTCATCCAAGGCAATCATTTTAAAGATACCTGATATTCAAGAGCTGAATGCTTATACATGTCTAATATATCATTGTTTTTCTTGAGTATGAAGTATTACAGGAGAGGTCTTATTTTTAAACTAAATAATGACAAAAATGATATTTGTACTGGCTAAATGAAATCACTGAATTCATAGTCGTTTTGATAGCACATGGTGATCAGGAATTTTTGTCTTTTGGTCCTTTTGTTTTTCAACCCTGTCCTTTTATATATTTATACCACGTATTAAAGTAATCGGAGAAAATGCCCTACCATTTGAGAGTTACCAGAAGTTACACCAATGCCTCTGCAATTAAAGCAACTCCTGTGTATCTTAAAACAAAAAAAACCCACTCCAAAGCTTACCATGCCTTCTAATACATTGATTTTTTTTTCAACTGAGCATTAAAAGCATTTGCATATAAAATATTGATGATTTTTTTTTCTTGATTTTGATGACCTATGCATGGCTTATTTCTTAACACAATGAATATGGGCTCGTTTTCAGAAAAAAATTAAGTTTCCTGTTTTTAAAGGTGCTGTTACGTTATAGAGTTTTCCCATCATGGCACTGTGACTCCTCAAGTATTATTGTGTTTCTTTGTGTAGAGAGAGAAAACTGGCAGCCCTTGGAATTTATTTTCAAAACCCTGTTTTGGTCTGATACCCGTGCCTCTTACAGAGGATTGAAAAGAAAAGGAAGCCTGCACATGGCTGAGATCTTACCTGCACTCCTTGGGAGTGTAATGGGAAGACTCCTCTTCATGCCTACAATTATTCCTGTAGGGCTGAAATTTCTCTCAATACAGAAAGCTAATACAGAGCACCAGTACCACAATAATCCTAAACTGAAAGGTGGGAGCAGGGTGAGTATCTTAAGTGGCAACAAGACCTTGCTTTGCTCTCTCTGCAGTGGTGTTTGGCCCTGGCTATAGTTAAGCACAGTGTGTCAGATTTTGATTTTGTTGGACAGGCATGCTATTGTTACCATTTGGCAATATGCAGTGCAGTTATTTCCTGGTAGCAGTATCTTTTCTGAATAAGAACCGCAATCATCCGGGCATGAATTTTACCTACTGGCCTGTAGATTACAGCTAAAACCCCTCTAAGCAAAGACTCAGCTGGAAACACTTATATTTGACTGCAGTGATATTGTTTCCAAGATTAAAGTAAGTGCTTTGGTGGTTTCATGGGGGTACCCCTCAGGCTCCAGCACTGCTGAGGAATGAGTATATGGCCTTTGGAGCTGGCAGATTTTCACCATGCCGGACTGGCAGAGCTGCTTTTGCATGACTAGGGTCTTAAAGTACAGTGCAGTTATAGCTGTGTCAAGGTTCTGTTGGAAATGTAGGATAAGAAAGTAATTAATAGTAATGAGTAATGTCACCTGATTTTAATACTCGTGTCTTGAATGATAATCATGTGAATACACCATTTTGTTCTTCTTCCAAATAATTTCTGTGGGAAAGAAAATTTTTTAACATTCTTATTTGCTGTGGACATAGCTACAGTCAGCAACGCAATTGTGTGTTGTCCACCATTGTGAGCAAGTTATGTTTTGGAATAATATTCTCTGGATCATGTGTTGTTGATTGCAAATATCTTGGTAGCTAATCAGTAAGTTCAAAATTTCTCTTTCTCTTGGGAAGTCTAAAATCTGCTCATGGTTCGTCAGCGTAACAACATGGGTATTCTGATTGTAGCGATCTGCACTACCTAACATTTGCGCAGTCTTTCAGACGCGATTTCCACAAGTAGTAGGACGGTGCATATTTTCCTGGCAATGTTCATACATGTTTTCTGCCTCCGGTGCATTTTCTCCTTGTAGGTTTCCTCTGTTATTTTGGATTTAGGGCAGTTAATGTTTTCAGAGGACTCATTTTTTTCCCTTTATTAGTTGGTGTCCAGAAACAAAAAAAAAGGTCTCCTGGTGCAGCACACCAAACCGCGCGGTAGTTGGTGCTGTAACTTTCTCATGTCCCCGACACCTTCTCTGGAAGTGCGCATGGCTGTCGCCCGACTCCTCTTGGTGACACTTCACTCTGATGGGCATTGTTGCTTATGTATTTTTACAAAGGCATAGCTAACATATTCTGTCTCAGTCATTAGGTCATTGATGTGATTTGGTTTTGTCTGTTAAGATGAACAAATGTTCAACTTACCTACATATATATGTATATCTCTCTCTCTCATGTCTTTGTACTCCAGCTGTTGACTCGGCGTGCATTGCTAGTGTATTAATTTTAGTAATGCACGTTCTAATTCATCCTACCCATACAGTCTGTCCGCTGGAAACAGGACTGTTTTCAGTTTCCTCCTTCCAACCGTCTGCCAAATCATTTCAGAATACATTCTTTCATACGCCCCGGCTCTCAAGCCATTTGGAGCAAAGTCCATCACCTACTCTGGAGCTACAACATCAGCCATAATAGATGGTCTGCAGGCCGGGGAGCGCTATATTTTCAAAATTCGTGCAGCAAACAGGAGGGGACCAGGTCCTCAGTCTAAAGCCTTCAGTGTCGCCATCCCAGCAGGTGAGCACCAAGCCGTGCACTGATTGCGTAGTCCGCCCGTCCTTGCCTTGGTCCCAGTTATGTTAATTCTTACTGACTTAGCTTCCTCTGCACTCCATCTAACCCATGGGATTTTACTTCCTTAATACTGTTTCTGTTAGCTCTTTTCATCACTATATTGTCCAAAGAGGAGCTTGTAAATAAGCTTTTGTCACTCTGCAGCATGTAATGGACATTTTAACATCTTAAATAAATGCATACTGTACTCTATTTCCTGCATGAAAACACTCTGTGCTTTTGTTACCCAAAGGCCAAAGAATACAATGCTTTGGGTCTTTGGTTGCACTATTCCTGACAACTCCCGCTCTTGAAAGTCACTTAGAGTGGCTTACTCAGATACTACCCCTTGCGTTTGCTTCTTGCCAAAAAGATGCTGTTGTGGGGACAGAAGATTTGCTGAGTTAACTAAAAATGTGGGCCGCAGCCTCAGATGGGATAACGCAGCACCATGCCATCAACATRACTAAGCTCTGCTGAAGATTTGGTTCCACCGATAGGATGTTGCAGTCCCTGCTTTTAGATATTTGATTTTAATTGCTCTAAGTTTTACCCAAGCTACAATAATTTCACATAGGTACCTTCCTACAAACCAAAACTTACTCAGCCAGACTCCACAGGCTGGTAATACAGAAATAATTATTGTCTCATATTCTCATAAGTTGTTTTGTTCTTGCTACCTGGCTGGTTTCTTTTCTTGGTCATTTTTTTGTGCTTCTTCTATTGCTGTGGATAAACACTTTTTTTTCCCCCCAGCTGCTCATGAGGATTCAGTTGCTCAGCAACAAACAAATATTCAAGACAATTCAGAGGCTAAAAAAACTGGGAATGCTGGCTCATCTCCTTCTCAAACTTCTTCTGTTTCTTCAAAAGTCCAGCCATCGCTTTCCTCTAAGCAGTCGTCTGTTCGTTCACCTAATGTTAGTGATAAAAAGAGTCTTCTTTCTGAATATAAAAATAAAATCTTGACTCGAGGAGTCCTAAGTAAATCTCAGTTACCTTCTAGAAAGACAGGAGAGCTGGAACCTGATCTCCAATCCACTGGGGTAACAGATGATCGCGATTCCTCCCAAGAAGCTCCAACGACGCCACCAAAAGCCCAGGATCAGAGGAGGAATGTTAGACCCTTGTCCCCTAGTCGGCCAGTCCACCCTGTCCTTGCCTCAGGGAGGACCTCTGTTCGAACCCACACATCAGAGGTGTCACGGCAGACGAGCACAGAGAAACGTGAGCCACCAGCACTGTTACCATTGTCAGCACAACACTCTTCTGCCTCATCTGTTCCTAAATACACAGATAATGAAACAAAGCAACTGAGGCAAAGCAACACTAATGTGCCTTCTAAAACCTCTTCCCATCCTCTGCCTGCCAAAAATAATGATCTTGTGGGTAATGTGGAAGGAAAGCCAGACCCCATGCTGGTGAAAGTGTCTTCGAAAACTTCAGAGCCTAGTCACCTGGCTTTGCCATCAAATCGGCAGTCTGCTATCTCTCATGAGGTTGTCCCAAGCCATCCCAGTAGGTCTGGCTCTCTAGGTCATTCACATCAACCCTCTTCCAAATCAGCAGATTCCCATGCTCATAATAGCCATAATGAGTTTGACAGTGAAGAAGCAGAGGACAGAGCAGGACAGCCCAGTTCTAGGTCACAGCAAACAAGGCTTCCCTCAGGCTCCAGTTCTCGCACGTGGAAGGATTCGAAATTAGCTGCGGTGGCAGTCTCATCGAGGTCTGCTGTTTCTGGTCACACTTCACCTCACTCTCGCTCCTCCACCAGTGCCAAATCTGATGGAAAGGATGTTGATAAGAATTATAGGGAGGACTCACAAGATGCAAACCCCTTATTTCCTTCTCTACCCTCTTCCAGGCAGTCTTCAGCAATCTATTCCAAGAGAAGAAATCCTCAGGTTGATTCTGATTCTCACCTCAGAGAGACACACGGTGAAAAGTCACCCCGCTTTGACTCAGAAGAACAACAAAGTCGAGTGGCTGCTCCAGAAAAGCATTCTCTTTTGCAGTCTTCTCTTTCCAAACATAAGCCTGAAGAGCAGGACAGTCAAGAGGTAAAAGAAATGCTTGCTCGATCAAAACCAAGTGTATCTTTGCCTAAAAAGACATTCCCCTCTCATCTTCCATTGGAGAAGACCTCCCACTCAGACCCTCCACAGAGGGCACAAACCAGTCCTTCCTTACTGCATTCAAGGGGCCGGCGCCTTCCGTCTCACGTCTCATCCCAGAGTAACGAAGAATTGCAGGAAGATGATGATGAGGATCTAACAGAAGGCAGTGACAGAGCAAGCAGCCGCTCTGTGTTTCCTAAAGAGGTGTCCTCTTCTAGGGGATTACCTGCATCTTTCTCTCAGGGAAGCTCAAGTTCATCTCTATCAAAGCAACAGCAGCCAGCTTCTCAGGTACCTTCCTACAAACCAAAACTTACTCAGCCAGACTCCAGTTCTGCCAGTGATACAGCAAAAGACAACCAGTATAATCCAAGATTGTCATCCGCTTCGTCGAGACAAGCTCGTCCTTCATTACCTACTCGCTCAAGGGTCGCTACAAGAACAGTGTCCCAAACAGAGAAAAAGTATGTCCTGTTGCCCTCAAAAATGTCCAAAGCTGAACTTCCTCAAAAAGTTCCTTCCTCCTCTTCACCTAAATCTCTTTCTAATGAAGAGGACGATTATTACAGTGAATATGATCAGAAAGAAGTGGAAGAGAAATCCACATCTTTGGCAGCAAAATGGTCCCCTTCTGTTTCTAGAGGTAACAAAAACACATACGATGACACTACTAGCAATAAAAGGAAATCTATGGACACTCTTCTACCTCACAAAGTAAGCTCTGAAGAGGAAGAGAAGGAAAAAACTCCAACATTAAAAATATCTTCTCCCGAATCACCAGGAAGCTCTGCCATAGCATCACGAATTACTCAGTCCTCTAACAAGCACACCCCATCTAAACCAAGCTTTGTCTGGCCACGTTCTTCTGCGTCTACCACCACACACACTGTTTCTCCAACAGCTTCTTCTTCCACTTTGTCCCCTCGCCAGCGACTATTGAACTCCAGGCTACGAAGCCCTTCCCAACGGCAATTTGTTAGACCTCCTTATAGACAAGGTATCTTGTCTTTGTTGTAGTAATCTCACTGAACTGTGTTTTTCCTGAGATCAGCAGTTAGATGAAAAGTCCTCCATCAGAATGCAGGTTCAGTTATTTAATATAACGTATTACTTTTTATTTTGGTGGTTCTCAGGGAGCCCAGTTCTTGAGGACATTGCCTAATCAGTATAATGTGGTGCCCCAGACCTTTGGTCCTGTGGTCTGATCTGGGCAGGATCCCATGACCCACAGAGGAGATGACAGACTTAGGTACTAAATCGGAAAAAATTGAAAGCACGTTTGTACTCAGAATATGACAACCTCTCAGGTATATTGCTCTTCATCATATGGATTACTAAAAGGCTTTTGTAGGTTATATAGTGCTACCTTGCCCACACCTAGGCAGTAAGGTGTTTCCTCATGCTGTCCTGGCATTCTATGTTTTCTTTAATTTTGAAGCCACTTTCCTCTTTTTTCTAAGTGACAGCTCAGGGTTGCACATTCCTGTTGAGGACTGCTCACATCACAGTCAGGCCCTCTAATACCTTTATGGCTGTCATTTACCCCAAATGTTAGAGGCTTGCTTTCTGGCAGAATATCTGCTGACACTGGGTAATGGAACAATGGGTCCACTACGCGTCAAGGTGTGTCATCTATTGATTCCCCATGTCACCTATGGAGAATCCCAGACAGTCTCAGTGACTTTGCTAGGTAGAAATATTTTTTCTCCCCCCGATGCATGGACATCCAAAATAGTATTGAGTGACAGAGTGTTTTAGTAAATACCTTCTATGCTATATGTAGATAACAATGTGGCCTCACTGTTACACAGTGAGTACCGCTACTGTGCAGCTGGGCTATTGTGTTAGCTATGCTTTAGTCAGATGCAGTGTTGTGCAGAGGACCACCAGCTTGCAGAGCTTTAAGATGGGAGTGGACCTTAAATAACATCATGGAGGATGAGATGCATGGCATGAAAGAATAACAGATTTCTCTATGGAAATTGTATACCAGCTTACTGCTAGCCATGCAATTGGGAAATTAATAGCCGATGAGTGTTCGGAGAATTTTTTTTTTTTTTTTTTTTTTCCCCAGTTAATATATGTATATATTTTCATATATATTTTTCTGGAGGCAAGTGTCTGAGCTAGGATGTGAAAATTGCTGCCCTTTCTGAGCTGGGGGGCCTGCAGCTCAGTGCCACTGCTTCTCCACTTCTGAGCTGTGTGTGCCTCTGTGTAGCAGTGTTTTTTCAGCTGGAGAAGGAGAGTGAGTCCTTCCTTTTACAGGTTAAAAGAAAGTGGAGGTAATTCCCATCCCCTCTCCTTTCAGTTCATCACTACAGATTTGTATAAGGATAGGATTGAACAAGTGGTTGTGTTTAATAATGATTTCTTCCCTCACCCCACTCCTCAAATGTTTATGAAGATCACAAACATTTTAATGGCTGTAGTGCCATCTAGAAATGTTGCCCTGCTTTCTTAAAAAACCAAGAGGGAATAAAGAGACCAAATAAACATGGTAGAAACAAACCATGAGTGTTTAACCTCTTCAGAAGAAACCATTTCAGATGCTTGTGTCAGCTGCGGGGATCTGACAGTGTCACAACAGTTGCTCCAAGCAGAAATGAAATGCCTGGTTTGCTGAGTGTGGTGAGGGCTCCTTCTGCTCCCGTTTATGTCCAGATCGGTCAGAAAATGCATTTCTTTGCATTTTAAAATGTGGTTTGTAGGTTGCACAGCTTTCTTCAGAATAGTGTGTTTTCTTCTCTGTTTCAGGTTACAATGGCAGACCTAATCTTACAACGAAAAATGGAAATGGAAATGGAAAAATAATACCTGGTAATAATGGAAAACCAGGTGGACAGAGAGTAATCAATGGCCCTCAAGGAACAAAGTGGGTAGGGTGACCTTCTCTCCAAATTCAAGATGCTTTGGCCTTTTCTTGTACTTACATTTTCATTAAGAAAAGAAAGAACAGTGCTGTCAGTCAATGAAGCTGTAAAGTGAGGTTATACTTAGTGATCTAGTTTCCACTGTTCCATTGGAATCTAATGACAAATTCTGCATTTCATTATTTGAACATTTTAAATGTCTGATTTAAAGCCTGATGGCTTGAATTTTCAACTATAGCATTACTCCCATAAATTTAGTGAAACATTTTTTCCTCAAAGTCAGTGGGACTTATGCTCCCCAGTGACTCAGGGCTCGTGTGCCATGCAGTGTGAGTGGGGACTGCCCGGGATAGCTGCTGTGAAAGACGTGTTCAGCAATGCTTCTTCCAGACTCACGCTCCAGGGAGAAGCTCGTGAGCAAGAGTATCGAAATGTAAAGTTACTCCATAAGTGTCACAGTGCTTTAAATGCACATAAGTAGGTATCTTTAAGCATTTTGCCGTTCGTACAGACATGTTTCCAGTGGTATTTTCAGAAGAGCTCAGATGCCATTGATAGGAAAGCCCTAYGTGCCCAGACCTTGTCTTTTAAAATCCCTTCCAGTGAGTTTATAACCAACCAACACAGGGAAGGAACTGGTGTTTGCTGCATGTTTGCCCAAATGCTGAGCAGGAGGAGACTGTGACCGGCCTCCCTGGCATCAGCAGAGCTGCTCACACACGGCATGACACATAAAGACATTTATTTTATGGCCACTTCAATCTTACGGTTTGCATTAGAGGAACATAAAAAGGTGCGTCAGGTATGTCACATTCAAGGGAGGCATTTTGAAAAGCATGCCCAAAGCCCTTTAAATAGACTCCAGAAAGTGGGCTAGAAAGGTCCTTGGGAGGTCATGGGTTGTCTCTCTCTACTCCACGAGAGGAGGGCATTGCTGCAAGCAGGACAAACACCTCATAAAAGCAAGAGGATCTGTGTCAACATCTGGGGCCTGGAGGGCTTCAGAGACTGATTCATGATCTACTGTCCCTCCTGCTACAGTCTTTTCCCCAGCACCAAATGTAAGTCTGTCTTGCCAACCTGGAACTGCTGCTCACGTCCTCTTCCCGGTTTCCTCCCAGCACTTAACACCTTTTGCATTTTTGTGTTCTGTGGCTCAGTGTCTGTTACCTCAGGTTAAAACAGCATACAATTCAGCTGTTCTGGGTTGAAATAGCAATGAGGACTGGATTTTAACTGCAGTTACCTCTTGAATTCAATCCAAGCTCTCAGAGGGATTTGTTTTATGAGACGGAGGCTTTTCTTCAGTCTCCTACCCCAATTAAAATCTTAGCTACTTTGTTTTCACTGCCATTTCAATCTAAATTAACTAGTTTAATTTTTCCTTTTTTTTTTTTTTTTTTTTTTTTTTAGACATACTTTTATATCTTGTCTTCAAAAGGACTCAGGGTCATACTCAAATCAATATTACAGGAATCCACCTTAGGAGTTGCACAGCCCAAGAAAATCAAGGGAGTTGCTCCTTTGCATGAGAGCTACAGTAGGCGATATAACTATGGTTGTTGTGCAACTCTGGAGAGTTGGGGGATTTGCTTTCTTCAGCAGTGATTTTTCAGTGATTACTCTACAATTAGTGACTCACTTTTAAAAGTCTGTGGGTGTTGTAGCTATTCTTGAACATCACACTTAGCATCTGGATTTCCCCAGGATTTCTTTTGCTGTGAAATTTCATTTCACCTCCTTATGTGTTAGCTAAACTTGAGTCCATCTATTGCTTTTAGATTGTAGATCTTGACCGAGGGCTAGTATTAAATGTTGAAGGAAAATACCTCCAAGATTCCCAAGGCAACCCTCTCCGAGTGAAATTAGGAGGGGATGGACGTACAATTGTTGGTAAGTTACAGCTTCCTTCTTACAGAAAAAAATCTACAGTTTTTGTGCACATGGTACAAGTCTTTGAGCTGTTGAATGCCTCAGGCATTCCCAGGTCCCATGCAAGCCATTTGGAGTTGCTTGTATCTCAAGTCTCCATCAGGCAGTCAGCACATTGCAGGACCTAGGAAGGCTTTGGGGCATCCTGTGGGGCTCCTGAGTACGAGGCAGCAAGAATCACCCAAGTCCATCTCACTTGTATCAGCATTAGAAAGGACTGCAGAACTGAGCCAGAATAAGGATTGATGCTTGTTTATATCTTTGTATACATAGAAATAATTATTCCCCAGCACTAGCACTGTACCAGCCATATGTATGTGATTATTTTATTTTTTCTTCTGAAACTGACCACAAATAGTAAAAAACCCTGTGTGTGATCTGTGAAAACACTGCTGTTTGCATATCAGTCCGCCTGTATAGATCTCTTGAATGCAAATTCACTGCCTGCTGTTAAACTGGTTACCATGAATATTTGCAGTACCCAGAATTTCACACAAAAGTTTATCTGCAGTGACAGCATCTCACCAGCTCATCCCAGTTTTTCCTTGCACATGTTTGACTTAGGGAGCAGAATATGGATACATCATACCTTTCATCAACAGTTGCAAGACTGACTTTTAGATTAAATGCAGGCACTGTCTGCATGTTGTGATTCTGAAGTGAAACCTCCCTGCAGTCTTTCCAAGAAGTGTTTATCAAACAGCTGATAAAAGTGAACACCATTGTGGTTTATCCGAGGTTCTTCTGAACCATTTTCCAGCTTCCTTAGCCATGGCTCTTTCCTAGATAACAACCTTCTTCTCTGTCAGCTTAGTTACAGGAGGCTGTAATCACACTCTTAGTGCTCTTGCAGTATCTGCTGTTGATAAATACCATGCTGTAAGCCTGAAATGGATTAATGGTGAGACTTTTTGGTTTTGTTCTTCTCTCCTAGATGAAAAGGGTGCCCCAATGGTGAGTCCTGATGGATTACCTTTGTTTGGACATGGCAGATTTAGTAAACCTGTAGCAAGTGCACAAGATAAACCAATAATAAGCCTTGGAGGGAAACCTCTGATTGGTCTTGAAATGATTAAGAAAACAACCACTCCCTCAACTACTACTACAACAATACCCACAACAACTACCACAACAACTACTACAACCACTACAACTATTGCTACAACTACCACCACCACTCCTGAACCAACCACCACTGAACCACCCACTGAGAAACCACCCCCAACCTGTCCTCCAGGCACCTATGGACAGTATGATGATGAGGGCAACTTGCTGTTGGGGTTTGATGGCCTGCCAGAGTGCAATGCAGAAGGTAACTTCCTTTTGTGCTGTTTGAACTTCTTTGGTTGTGCTGTTTGTACAGCGCAGTTACACAAATGTAAAGCGGGAAAGAATCTGCCTCTGAAGATTTTGGTCCATGTGATAAGGTAGGAGCTGAGATTAGAGCAGCTGAAGAAGGGTTTGAGCGTTAAATGGTTTTTCATTGGAAAATGTCAACTTTCCCCAAAGCTGAAGTTTTCCGTGGAAGTATGTTGATTTCAGCAAAATTCTTACCATGTGTTGGATCCAGTCTTGTCACATATATTCACACACGTGAGCACAAGCATAGGCAGTAGTTTTGTGGTCAAAGCACTCACATATAAGGAAGTCCTCACTCCAGCTCAGGCCAGGGAAGGACCTGAAGGCACTATACATTTTGTTTACTTTATGTTCATATCTCACAATAAATTCTGAAAAGTCTCTCTTTTGAGCCATGGTGGAACCAGCTTTTGCAAAATCTCCAGCCCTCGGAGATAGAGATTGTCTGGCAGGAATGTAGCACAGCATGGATGAAGCTGGGGAAAGACAACCCTGGCTCTGCACAGATAAGGCAGAGAGTTGTACACGAATTTCTTTCTCATCTGAAAATATAAAACAGTGTCGGTGCATGTCATTATTTCCCTGTTGCAGTTACACAAGCTTAGGATGTGATGCTGAACTGAAATCCAAAGTAAACAAATATAAATGCACTAGAGTCTTTGGGCGTTGAGCCTGTTCCTGCCACATTTTACCCTTTCATCACCTGAATGTTGCCCTGCAAACCAGTTAGCTGCTTATTTTGCAAAACCAGATCAGGGAGCACCATGGTAGTCCTTATCCTTTCCATTTGTAGGTAATCCCCAACTCAGTCTACAAATGGGCAGTAGCAGCATGGCCATAACCTAAACAACAGGTTGGCAGTCAGACATCTGCCAACTGCGGTAGCCAGTTTTAATGGGTAATGAAACCCCCTTACCCTTCCCCCCTACACCTGTATCTCTAAGCCAAAGTAGATTTACAAGAAGGTCATGTAACCATGGCCTAGGAAGCTGAACTATCTCTTTGAAGAGTGCAGAGATATGGAAAGACATGGCTTCAGCAACTCACAGTGAGTCTAAGGATGGCATCTTTGGAAAGGATCTCAGAAGCAGAAGACTGAAAATCCCCTTACCAGCTACCCTGGGTAAGTAATGAGTCAGAGATGTTGGTGCCTTGTACAGGTGGAATTACAATGATTTATAGTGTTAATATTTATTTAACAATTAGCCCCATATTTGACAGTGTGTATTTATAGAAGTGTGCTTGCATATGTACATATGCATGGATGTGTACACACACAAACATATGTATATAAAAATGACCATCATCGTTAAATATTTCTTTGAAGATTTTTGGTTTTCCCTTTGGGGCTTTCATTGTTCTTAATTGTATTTACAAAAGTGTTACAAATATTGTTATGTATGGTGTTGTGGTTTAACCCGGCAGGCAGCCAAACACCACACGCCCCAGTGCGATGGGGGAGAGAATTGAAAAAAAAAAAAAAAAGTAAAATTCGTGGATTGAGATAAAGACAATTGAATAGAACAGAAAAGGAAGGGAAAATAATAATAATAATAATAACAACGATAGAATATACAAAATGAGTGATGCACAATGCAATTGCTCACCACCCACTGACCAATGCTCAGCTAGTTCCCGAGCAGCGATTGCTGCTTCTGGGACAACTCCTCCTAGTTTTTATACTGAGCATGACATCATATGGTATGGAATACCCCGCTGGCCAGTTGGGTCAGCTGTCCTGGCTATGCTCCCTCCCAGCTTCTTGTGCACCTGGCAGAGCATGGGAAGCTGAAAAGTCCTTGACTAGTGTAAACACTACTTAGCAACAACTAAAACATCAGTGTGTTATCAACATTCTTCTCATACTAAATCCAAAACACAGCACTGTACCAGCTACTAGGAAGAAAATTAACTCTATCCCAGCTGAAACCAGGACATATGGTCACCCTGGTATTTTCAAAGTTGCCTAAAGGGGACCATGATTTTTGGTAGAGTTAGAGTCCCTCCCACTCCCACCAGCTCCTTTTGCTTACCTTAACTGTTGCTTATATCCTGTAATGTTTCCTCTCTTCGGCCTGTGCTATTTGATACCTGAAGGACCTCTTCTGAGAATATATATTATAAGAACAGTAAGAGTTCATGAAATATAGCTGGGGTTAATCTGAGTGTAGGCTCCAGAAGCTGAACAACAAAAAGCTTTGCAGTATTATGTTTAGCAGAGCTGGGGGCGGGGAATTTTTGTGTGATTTATGAACATTTAAAAACATTCTGCTTGGGTTTTTTGCCTTCTATCAGGACAAGATGGTGCTGGATTTCTACTTCTTACCTGCTATGTAGCTTGAGCAATATTAGTCCCTACCTGGCAATTATGAAAGTTTCTCTGAAGAGTAATTATTAGGATTTTCTTGATCATTTTTTTTTTTTTTTCCCCCCCATCCTGGACACCTGCCTCAGCGTTTGACAAACACAGCAAATCAGCCTGCCTGTTCCACAGAGGAACTGCTTGATAAGAAAGCACCTTTGTGCTATTTATTTAGTGATGGCTGGTTTTGTTTAACAAGTGCAGTGTCTATTTCAAGAGGGATAAACAACTACTACTTGAAGTATCAAAACATTTAATGCAGTTTTCCCTTGACCATTTCCAAATCATATTTTTATGTTGTCTTTCCCTTTAATCTGAGTCTGGAAAATACTCCAGATCATTTAATGAAATACTTTTTCTGCCAAAGCTTGATATTTGTTGCTAAGTGCTTTACTCACAAACAGCCGAGGGCTGCGAGTGCCAAAACCYGCCGCCAAACATTCTACTTAAGCTTTGGCAAATTCGCTTACTCTCTGGCAGGATTTTTGCTCAACCCAGCAGAATTTATTGTCAACATTTCACTAGATTCAGCAGTCTTTAACTTTCAAGAAGGAGTTTGGCCACACAAGCGTGATTTATCAGTGAAATCGGCTAAACTATTTTCATGAGCTCACAAGGAAAAAAAAGGTGGAGTTTTAATCACGTGTTATGTGTGATAAAATCAAGTGATGGTTGCACAGTCYGCTGTCCTTACAGATGCCAAAAGACTATGGGAGGCGGTCATAGCAAGACTTAGCCTCATTTGGTACAGGCAGGGTTCACTGAAGAGCCGCRGCAAAGAGTGATGGAGCAAGCTGGTGTACGTACAGAAAATTGTAAAGTGAGAGACCTTTTGGGAAATACTCCTRTCGTCGCCATGCCACAGCTAATGCTAAAGAAGCACAGACAGTGAAGTAGAAGAGACTGAACAAGTACAAAAATAGAAAATAAAATATGTTTTTGCTGGATTGTACGTAGGCCAAAGGCTGACTAGCTAATAGGTGTGAATGAGTTGAAATCTGCCCATGAAGGACTTCAAATTTCTGCRTATCTGAGCCTCTTGTTTACTTGGATGTAGTCAAAGGTAAGTGCATACATTATAGACGTTGGTTGATGCTGGCCAACTGTGGTGAGAAGATCTGCAGAATTCAGCAAAGGATCTACTTTGTCACTGACTACCTTCAGAGAAGTCAAGTGGCTTCCAAGTGGATGATCTCCTGAAGAGTGGCTGCAGAAGTCTACCATGAGAAAATGTCATATTTTGCTATATGAAAGTCTGACAAGAATTAACCCATTTCCTGTGTTTTCAAAGCTTATTTTGGCATTAAAATCACTACTGTGTATTTAAAAGAAACTTATTGTAGTAGAAGAAAATCAGTCTTGTACAAGAATTGTTGGTTCTAAATAAAAAAAACCCTGCAAAATGAAAATGTATCGTTCAGATTATATTTGTGAACTATTTGACATTGGCAGTTGAAATTTTGCATTGTTCATATTACTAGCTTAGTAAAAATAACATTGTGGCTTTCATATCAAGTGTTACAGGAACATTACCAGTTTCTGTGTAGTATCCTGAGGTCAAAKCTATCTTTCTCTTGTCTTCGTTCGCCCACTGGCCTCTCCCCAGCCCCAGCATTTCATTGAAGACTTCTGATTGTACCTGCAGTGGTTTCCAGCACAATGCTTTTGCTTTGTTTGCATTGCTTTTCATGGTTAATCTGAGCTTTGTGTACTCTTTGTCTTCCCTGAATAATGTGTGGAGAAATGCATTTCTCAGAGCGTGCAGGGAAGCCTCCAGGATTCACAAGATGAGGTACTTGATGGTTGATGTATCTGGTGCTGGATACATGACCTGCAGAGATACTGAGATAATATRTAGGGATAGGCATCTGGGAAGTCTGTGGGTGCATTTGCATTGGTTTTTGGGGTAGATTGGGAGAGTGGTTTTGATGTGCACCTCACAATCCTCTCTTCTTGCTATGCTTTCGTTTGCATCGTGGAGCAATCTCAGTGTGCACAAACTGAATTCCTGTTGGATGAAACTAAGGCAGAAGCAGTGCTTCAGGATGACATGTATGTGCCCCAACCTGTAATGGGCATTCAGTCCACAGGATCAGACAAGAGCTAGTGCAAAGTAAAACCCTGGAAAATCCAGCACCACTTACTTCATTCTACAAATCCATTCCTTTTGGGCTGCATTACTTGCTAGCATAGACACAGTCTGTAAATGTCATGGCTCTGTGGGTTGTTTGATTTTTATTCCCCTGCAGAAATATTTGAATAGAAGTTTTCAGTTTATTTGAATTGCTTGGTTGGTTTTTTGCATATAAATTTCTCACATTTGCTKCTCCTGAGACTATAAAACGTTGTCAAATCCTGACCTGAGTCTTATGCGGTTGCTGGCAGCTGCCTTTGCTCCAGAGCTGCTGGGGCCCAGGGCAGAGCTCCTGGAAGGTGCATTACTCTTGATTTTGAGTAGCAGGTCTGAACCCATTTTCCYCCAGCAAAACTCCTGGCTACTGCAGTTAGCTACTCATCTGTTATTCTCAATATGCAGAGCRGACTGTCACTGTGTTATCTGGAAACTAGGCAGTTATCTTATTTCTTTACAAATCAACTGGCTAAAGATTTTTAGTTTAAACTTTACTCCAGAAGTATTTTACTAGGAGGGTAGGGATGAGACCATTGAATTCTTATAGCATTTTTTTCTTTCTCCTTCAATAGATACGTTCTCAGGACTGGATTCAGATGTGACAGCAACTCCAGAGGCATATGTGATATATGATGATGGTACTGTTTAACTGTAAAAGTCTATTGCAAGTGGCATGTTTGGGGTTGGTTTTTTCCCTGTCTTCTTTCTTTGGAATTGGGTTCAAGGGGGCAGGTTGGTGAATGGGAGCTTAAGCAAGCAGTGGTGAGCTGGAAAAGCTTTTCAGAGTCCTGCATCACATGTGAAGAGCAAGGGTGCAAAGGCAACTGTTTCTGGACATGAAAGTCCCTTTCTGTCGATCCTGCAATCTAACAGGAACCTATTGTGGAAATACTTTACGTTCAGAGCTGGGTCATACAGTCACCGCTTCAATCCTAGATTTACTTTCTCTGGTACAACTTCTAACTCCAGCCCAGTCAAAGGCAATAAACTCCTCTAAAATAGAAAATCCAAATAACATCTGAGTCCTGGAAACTTGAAATACCTTAGTGAATTTTTAGCACTCTACAGCACTGTGAATAGATCTTTTTTCTCTTTTTTTTTGATGTGTAGTCTGCATTTAGACTATAAAACATGCTCATACTGAATGAGGTCACCTACATTTAAAATAATTAATTTGCTGAATTCATGTGGAATTTAAATCAAAGAGATTTGAAATCAGATAAAAGCAGAAGAGGGAAAGATTTTTGCAGAGTTATATTCATGCCATATTGATATTATAATCCAGGACACACAAAACTTAGCTGAAGAGGGAACCTCAAGTCCCAGCATTTAATTATAAGTTTGCATAGGGAATGCACATTCTCAATTACTGGAACTAGCATTCACTTTTTGCCATCAGTGACTTCTGATGTTCTGCTCCTTTTAATCCTCAGATTCCTGCGCCTACCCCCACATATTAAAGTGGATAAGTACAGRTCTCTGTTAAACTCAAAGCTTCTTAGTAGAATTTATGGCTCTAGAATAATAAAAGTTTTTTTCTTTGTGGATGCAGTGCTGGGATCTCAAGTCAAACCAACAACAACAACAGAAAAGCATTTGAAAAGAGAGTGCAGCAGCTGCGAGGAAGATACCATAGACTTTTGTGCTTTTTATTCTGACCACTTCATACCGAGGCCAACATTTAGAATGTGGGGAGGAGAGGATGAACTAAAAACTGCACAAGTCCTACATCCCATGTTCCTTACATCCCCATGAAAGCGGAATATCCTCAGCGCACAGGTCTTTTGCCAGGCCTCCCCTTAGGTGCAGGTCACCTGCAGAAAACAAATGTTTTAGCAGTTCAAGCAGAAAACACTCAAAGCCATGAGCCGAGTCCCACAGCCTGTATGAGGACACAGCAGGGATGCCAAATGCTTCTTTCCCTTCATTTTGTGTGTCAATCCAGTAGCGCAGTAGCTTTTCAAARAGCACTGGATTTAATAGGACTGAATATCAGGAGATTCATGTGGGCCAGTTTGCCTTCCCTCGTGGCCCTAATGRGACCGCTAATGGCAAGTACAAGACTCCATGCCTCTTAAGTTGCAGGAAGGTTTAAGAGAGCAGTATGAACCAGCTCTAGCATTTTAGAATAATAACACAGAGTTTTCTTAAAAAGCGATTTTTTCACTCCCTTATCTCCTTCCTTTGGCATCTGAGGGYTGTAGCCAAGGATTCAATTACTGTGCTGACTTCTCTTGGGGGTTGTGAGGGGAGGTGGCAGACGAAGCATGTTCAGGATAATGCTGTATGAATACATTTGTTTATTGTCATCCTTTTTACCTGTGTAAGCGAGGTCTAAATCAGCAATGACACTAGTATTCTAAGGCAAAGACTTTGTGCTCACTGTCCATCAGTTTGGTAGAAACCCTTGCAAGGCTGAGGTGTGACCAACCCTGACTTAGAGGCCCATAAGGAGTGTGCGGCAGCTACGGCAGGGTGCGTGGCACTCCTTTGGGACTGTGGCTGGTGACACAAATGTTTCCCTTCTCATAGTTAAGCCAAAATAACATGAAGCAAGCTAACATTTTCATCTTATGTTTCCTCTGAAGACTATGAGTTTTTTGAGAGCACTTTGCCACCAACCACCAGCACTGTCACCACCACCACTGCTTCTACAACGACAGAATCAGAAGTTGTCTATCCGGAGACCAGTGTTGTTGGCACCGGCCCTGTGTCAGAATATGATATTGCTGGGAAGAAACGGTTCACTGGTAAGGATGTCCTTTGGTTTATGTAGCTTACTACTTGTGCTGTGAAGAATTCTTGTTCTAGCAAGGTCAGCCCTTAAGCTGAGACCATTGCGAAAATATGTCCAACAGACTAGTGTGTGGTCCTTGTAAGGACTGCCAGCTGGGAAACCCAAACAGCAGTGCTTTGTTCATAGCTTCGATGCTTGCATGTCTATGTATGGACCCACACCGATTTTGTTGAAGCAGTGCAAACCTCTTTGTACTCTTTCAGTGTAAGTGCTCTGCTTTGTATTCTGCATTGTGTTTGGTTTAGCTGAAGTCAGTAAGAGAGCAAGAGTGTCTACACTGGTGCTCAGTTCAGCTCAACTGCATCATTTTAAGTTCACACCAGTACAATCAGTGCAAGTCTCCATGTAGGTGTGAGTCTTCCTCTGGGGGACCTAATTCTTTTCCACTGACCCATGCAACCCCAGTGATTTCACCCACCTTGCACAAGCATGTATGTCAAAGGTGTGCTTTAAAGTCAAGGAATGAATGGTATTTTGGATATGAACTTTCCAAAAAGTAAAACCAATAGAGATAGATTTGACTTTGCTATTTGTATCTTTGCTCTGTAGAAGGAACTTGGTGAAGGAACCCCCAATACATTGACATAAGCCATGAGGCTGGCTCCTGCGTACATGAGCCATTCAAGTGTGTAGGTAGGTGTTGCAGCTCTGACTTCAGAGCTGCTCTGCTTCTTTGTAAGAGAAGCAGCTGGGGGCCAGACCATAGGGTTTTGGAGGTGGTAGGGCACTGCATTCAAATCTCCACCCYGACTGGTGACCCCCGCCCGCAGCCCATTACATGGCATTTGAACTGAGGTCAGGTCAGCTGCTGGCTCACCTGGCATTTCAGGTGGGAGTTCAGGGAATGGAGAGTCAGCTTTGACTCATGTCTTGCCTTCCCCTCCAATATCCACAAGCTTCACATGGCTTAGAGTGGAGCTCTGCTGCTGGAGTAAAAGATTTGGTTTTATATATACCAAGACTTTTTCCAGTGCATCTTCAGTTTCCCTGTCCAAACAATTTCAYGATGTTTCTATTCGGCTCTTTCACTGACAGTGCTTCTTGATTCATTTAGCTGGAGAGGCTAAAATTAACTTCATTGCAAGATCTGGAAAAAATCCCTTTAGGGCATGAAATCCAATAAGATAAATGAAGAAATGTTGGTTTATGAACATTTCAAGGCACTAGGGAAATAATATTACCATTTCAATGAATTGTATTATTGCAACTGAATAAACATTTCCAAAGTAAGTTTTATAGTCCTTACTTTGAATGTTACGGTGACTTTTAAGGCAATAAAGAGATGGTTTAATCTTTTCCTGAACTGAAGTGCAATTCCAGTCAGTATAAAGCTTTTAAAAATAGAAGTTAGAGGTTGGGAGCACATGCCTGGAAGGTAGGGGCTCATGACTCCTGGTCCCTTAGTACCCAGGGGACCACAGCAATAATCCCTTCATTTAACCTGGTCAGACTTCACCTTGGAATTACTCTTCTTGTTCCCTCAGCTGTTTCACTCCAGCTTCAGGATGTTTGTGTAAGAACCAACCACTTAGACCCGTAAAGTCTTAGACYGTCTAAGGCCCTGGGAGGGATCTGTTCCCACATGTGGAAAGGCAGAGAGTTTGGGTGACATTTTTACCCCACCTTCCAGAGCAGCTGGAGGTAGCGTGTGGAGGGTCCTGCAGTCAGACCGCTCTCTTCTGCCTCTCGTAGCAAAGACGATCCTTCTGTCTTTGCATAATTGGGTACAGTTGTGTGTGGGGTAGACCTGAATATTGGCATCTCATTCCCCTGCTCATCAATCAAATTGAGTGCGAGCCATGCTTTGTTGGCAGCAGTGAACTGTCTCWGGGCTCGAAGGGGAGGAGTTTTAAAATGCATCACAAAACTTGACTCTTCTTTTCAGGAAGTTGCCAGCCTGTGTGCTACTCTGTGATACCTACAAACTGCTAACTAAATGCCACCCTTCCCTGTCTCTTCCAGCTCCTTATGTGACCTATCTCAATAAAGATCCAGCAGCCCCCTGCTCCTTGACAGAGGCCCTGGAGCACTTCCAAGTGGAGAGCCTCGATGAAATCATCCCTAATGACCTCAGAGAGAAAGATCTGCATCCCCTGAAAGCCCCTTACAACATCACTGTCGTGGCAGTCGAAGGCTGTCACTCCTTTGTCATCGTGGACTGGGCCAAACCTGCTCAAGGAGACATGGTAACAGGTACTCTCCTGAGGGTTGCTCTCCTGATGGGGTAGTGGAGAAGGGGAAGGTTTTCTTAAATGACCATTTTTACCTTAAACTGAGCCAACGGCTCATGAACTTCTCACTCCTCTGCAATCTTCTGAGGGAAGTGAGCTACTTTCTGAGGAGCAAGAAAGGTCCCTCTGTCGTCCCTCTGGACCAGACCGACCAGCCCATGTTGGTCCAGATATCTCAAGATTTTGGCGCTGATTTTGTGCCAGTGGTTCTGAAGGCACCGCTTCTCGCCTGGATGGTAGCTGTGATAGCACTTCGCTCCACTGAGCACTTCTGCCCTCAGGTAGTGCCCTCAGCTCCACCATGGGCACCTCCCAAGCCTGCCTTGGGAGCATCTTTCACACTCGGCTTCAGTCTGCTCCAAGCAAAGGTGACTGCATGGCTGGAGCCGGTCTGGGTCCTGCCTGGCTGTGAGCATGGCTACAGGAGTGGTCTGCCTGTAGAGGGGCTTCTGGCTTGGTGGTCTTCCAGTCCACTTTTTTTGTAGGAAAAGAATGTGTCAGAGTCRATTATCTCCAGTGGAGCCTGTGGCCCAGGCTATGCTTACCTTGTTTTACTGAAATTTTCCTCAAATATCAGTCTGACAAGTGAGGTTCAGGGATGGGGAATATGTCAAACAAATGTATTAAATTAGATTTCCTTTAATGTCTTTAGACCTTTTGAGAGCCAGAGAGAAGCCCAACTGACTTCAAGAATGTATCTCGAAAGTTGCTGGAAAAACACTGGAGTAAATAACCAAAATATTTTAGAAATTAATCAACCCCTGTTTGTCAGTGGACCCAAAAGATCTGAAGTAAGCATTGGAAAAGGCCACTGCTTTGGTGCTAACGTCCAGTTTTTGAGGAGCGTCGCCCAGCTCTGTGGCTGACAGCCATGGCAGAGGGGTGGGAGCTGGTGGAGCCGAAGCAGTGATAATGGTTGGGAAGGGAGAAGGTGGCACTTGAACAGGCTATGTGGTGTCTGTCCCACAGCGTTTCATTCTTCAAGGCTGCTGATCCAGTACCTTACTGAGCGCAGTTTGCATAACTTTTTGGGTTTTTTGGGGCGTTTTTTTGGTTTGGTTTTTTTTCCCCCCCCAAAAAACCCTGGTATTTCTAACTGTATTAGTTTCTGCACAGTCAGTGTATCACTTAAAACAGCGAATGGGTTGCCTCTGTCATCTTTTTGCCTTCASTGTGTTTTAAATCAGAATTCGCACCTGGGTACCGTCCTCTTGATGTAATGCTCCATYATTATTAGGTAACGACAGGAAATTCTTGTAGCCAGGAGAGTTAGGCATCAAATCACTTTCATATTCAAAGATGCTTCCACTCCTTTTAACCCATAAAATCCACACAACACCTAGGGATATAATTTATTTAAAATTTATTTAGAATCCTCACAACTATTTGTCTTTCCCGTTTACAGGCTATCTGGTTTACAGTGCATCCTATGATGACTTTTTAAAGAATAAGTGGTCAACMAGGACTGCAGGGACTACTCATTTGCCAATTGAGAACCTGAAACCTAACACACGGTAAGGATTTGATCCACTCTTTTCCAGTTCTGTTAGRGAAGTAAAACAAATTTTGAGAATTGTCAGTTGTTTTTCTTGGCCTTAGTATAAATGTTTACATCTGATCTAGATTTTACTCATTCTGTTTGACAGCAAATTGTTTTATAAACTGCACAGCTACTTTCGTATCTTTACCGTATTAACCCTGCAGCAGATGACTGTGTGTACATGCATATATGTTTGTGTATATAAAAACAGTTATCAGTAACAGAGAAAATCTTATTTTAAAAATGCATTTCCTAGTCTTATGCATAACTGAATCAAATTCTGCGGGGAAGAGTGTACTAAAGTATACCCTTGGTGTGATGTGTTGTGGCCATTCTCACATACTGGTGTGGCCAAGATTTGATACCTGAGGACTGGTGGGGAGAGGTGCCGCTCTCTGGTCTGTTTTCACTGTCTGTTCACATGAGTTGTGCTGAAAGAGAAGGCTCAGTGGTATATAATGAGGCCGTGGCAGTTGCTCAGAAGTCAGGTTGGCAGGAGCTTTATGTCTTTATCTTGCAAAAAATCTCACTGAAATGGGAGAAGAAGAATGCATGCTTTGCGTGATATTGGAATAATTCATGGCAATTGGGTGGGAAGTAAACGGTCACAAAGGGACTACATTAAARTTACTTCTTTTGACAGAGGCTCAGTGTCTCTCATACTTTTCTCTCAAATTCTGAGTCTGAAATACTTTCRGTGCTGCCTTGGGCTAGGTGATTGCTCTTCACGCGCTGATGACTACAGTCTCTTAAACACTGGTGGCAGGTGTTGCTGACGTATTTGGTAACGTGGGAGATGCACTGGGATTGTGGGCTGGGACTAGCATGCCTCACTTCATGACGAGCTACAGATCAGAGCATCCACTCCTAGGACAGGCACATAGGGTTTGTGCCAGGGCAACACAGAAGAGAGAAACGGTGTCACMTAAAGTATCTTTTCTTTCCAAGATGATTTATAGTGGAAGGGAAGGTTCTGTGGGTTAAAAGCAGTTGACTGAGAACCTCAACCTAGAAAACAGAGAATTGTTTGAGCATGGCCTTCATCTAAACTCTTAATAGATTAAATAATAAAATAAGATAAAATAAATTATGAAAAGTCAATGCAGTGTAGCATTTGGGTCTCAAATATGACCAGGCTTATTTTTTCTGACCACATTACATTGCTTCTCTGCACAGCCCTGACTTTAGCATAGACTTACACATGCCTTGCCCCTGCAGCTGCTCCTGCTGGCCCTGAAACATCCAAGCACCAAGAAATCACAGTATGTGTTAAGAAGGGGGTGCTGCTCCCCTGTCTCCTTGACAGAGATTTCCCTCCAACCAAAGAGTTCTGAGGACATGGCATCTCTTTGGGAGAGCCAGCACCCGAGCAACTTCAGCAGCAGTTCCTTAGGCAGGTGCACCAGGGACACGTCCACCAGAGCACACCTGCAGCGTTACAGACCCAGGAAATTAGCAAGCAAAAAGTGTATGGAGAGGCAGGGTAAGCACACACAGGACACCCAAAGAGTTAAAAAAACAGAAATAAGATATTACAGGAAAAACTTTGTGCCATCTTATCCTCTCCTGTTCTGTCTACAGTGCTGTCAGTCACATGCTTCATGAGGCTTTTTCTTACATATCCAAGAGATAAAAAAGGCAACCTATTCTGAAGATTAATAATCTAGACCTCAGTGCAAGTCCTTTAGAGTGGTTCATGGTGCGTTAAAGCAATATTACTTGCACAATAGAGAGCTGCAATTGTATGCTCTGCATCTGCTAGTGCCCTTGTTATAAAACATCATTGTTACAAATGTATGGAGGGAGGTGTGGGGCACAGTTTATCTGTGGTTTTCACCTGTTATAACAAGATGCAAGAGGTCTGAGATCTCCTAAACTCTGTTCCTAGATAGTGAGGCAAGCGGGTGCAGACCCTCCTGCCTTTGTACGTCCACATCCTTGTGACTTGAGGACACCCTTTCCCTAAACCTCTCTCCTCCTGCCGCTAGTCCCAGTTCCTGCCTCCACATCCCAGACTCCTGTACATACCCAGCCCTTTTCCCCTTCACCAGTTTTTGCTCCTCCACTCTCACCCTGTCCCCCAYGCAGGCCAGGGAGGCATTGCCTGTATGCCCCAGCTTCCCCTGGCCAGGCTCCTCTGTCTCTTGCTTCTCTGCCATTTCCACCTTCCAGCCGCAGCTCCTCACCTCTTCACTGTCTTTCAGTCAAGTCTCCCTCTCCAGCTGCCCCAAGGACAGTGTTGAAGGCCAGCGATAGCTCTCTGCTTCTCGTGCCCAACATCTCAAGGGCTCCAGGTCACCAGAAAGAGCGGTTCCAATGAAAGCCCCCAGGAGCCCTGCAGCCGCTGTCCTGGCCACGCTCGGTGCAGGGGAATTGGTGGGAATTGAGCTGCCAACCTGTGATACATCTGCTGAGACGTATGTTAACTCCAGGCTTCAGAAGGCCACAATTTGGTGACCTGTAATTGAATGGAGTTTTATAGGAACAGCAAGGTTATAGGTTCACACATCTCCGTGAACCTAGTAACTCCCATGTTGAATATTAAGGTTCTGTTTCAAAGTAGGGAGGTTCAAGCATGTGCTATTTGTTTTAAGCATATTACTTCCCCAGCATCTTACTGAAGAATGGTGTAATCCATTGGCCTCTGTTGTATGCTCTGTGGAGGCAATAAAGGCTTCACGTGGGGTCTTTGGTGGAGAAGGAGGGTTCTTTACAACAGAGAAATTGTGTGTATCAGCCAATCTCATTTACGTTCTCCAAATCCACAGACTGAATTGATTGCATATTTTTTGTCTTAAAAATAACTCCCTAACCACTGGGAAAAGACCCCATGCTTAACTAAGAAAATATGGCGTGAAATCTGAAGTTAGTCTAAAAATTTTGTGTTTGCATTGTTAGTGCATTTTGTGAGAAATCTCTGATTAAGTCGGATTTACTGTATGCAGATGCTATTGACTGCTGGGCGTCCCATGAGGGACTATTGGTGGTGCAATCTTGCGGCATGCGCAGTGTATCAGAAATGGGTTGGCATCTTGGCAGAAGACAGCCCCAGAGAAGATTTGAAGCTGTCAACATATCCTGGAAAACATCTGCCTGGTGTTTAGGTTTTACAAACAAAATGGAAGTCTATGTTTAACCCATGTCATAAGTTTTCTTCCTCGGCCTGGTCTAACCTCCATGTGAGAAATGGAAGTTTTTTCCATTAGCAAAATTCTGGTCAGCTTCAGTGGGCACAGGAGCTGCTTCCTTGTGACATGTGAATGTAAATGCTAAAATGGCTTTAAACCTTATTAAATCTTAAAAACGGCAGTCTTGACAATGTCCCTTCCCTAACCTTAATTCTCAGCCATCACGCAAGACTGATGCAAAGGGCTGGACAGCATCCACTCAACCACTATATCCAGTCTCCTGCAGTCACAAACATTGTAATCCTCGTCATAAACATTTCAATCTCCTTCTTGAGCATGGTTAGGCTTTTTCCTGCCTTTTTGCAGGAAAGCTGTGTCAGTGCCTGATGGGAGTGGCTAGATAGTCTCATGATTTAAAACACTGTCCTTTACCACCGTATCTCCATGTCTCATCAAATCTTCTTCCCTGACCACTTGGTTTTTGTTCGCTCCAGGGACATTTTGATCCCGCAGTGCCTGCTACCAATGCCAGTATTGTCCAGAGCATTTCATAGGAGGCTCTCAAACATTTACTCAGGGCTCACAACTGCAAACAGAGCCTGGATCTTCTGGCTTTGGGGGCCAGATGCACCAAAAATTTCCATTTCCTTTCTGTATCTCTATTAAAGCAAAGCCACAGTATGTCCAACAAGCAGCATCAGCCACAGCTGGCTTCTGTGTATCACCAGAGCAGCACAAAAGAGGTAAGATGTCAATGAAACCCTTGTCCTGTGCAAGCRGTCGATCTGTGGCACATTACCTAACTCACACCAGCTGTGTAGGAAGCTCCTCTTCCAGCTCTGCTCTAGTGTCTTATTATAATATTTCTTGTAAATATTCATGACGGATGTAGTGCTAGGCTGTTTTTGATGGAGGGAGACACTTTGCACTAGCCTGTGAACCTGCAGGCAGCTGATTTACTTGTTTTTCTTCTGGAGGGTTGGTGCAGTTGTAGGAGGAGAGTTTCAGCCCCTGCTGCCCTCTCCACATGCTCGTGGGAGGAAAGCTGCCTGTCCTTCCCGACCCCCTCCCAGCCTCTTTTCCCCCTCATCCACCGATCCTGCTGGGCAGTGGGTCTGTGGGGTGCTGTCACGTCGGCTCGTCCCCTGCCCTTCCTGGGCAGCACGTGTCTCTCCCTCCCAGACACCGGTTCAGGCATGCCGGTTCCCCTCCTCTGGGCAGCAGCCGCGTGCTCTGTGTGTACCCTCTGTGCATCCACCCTGGCTCTCATCCAGTGCTGACGGAGGTCCAGCAGCAGCCATCCCACCGTCCCCGTGGCTGGCATGCGGTCGCGGTGCTATGGCTCCCACCCTGCCACCTGCAGCAGGTGTGGACGGTGCTGCTGTGCATCCCACGGCTGGCTGGCACCCCGCCATCTCAGCCTGCGACTGGATGGGGTGCGGGGCTGGGGGTCCATGCAGGCATGCCTTCGGAGAGGCTGGAGGAAGGATTTTACAGCTAACTGATTTTTTTTAAAAACAGCTGCTTCCCTAATTAGCATGCTGGGTGATTATCTCACTTTGTGGCTGTGAGTGCCAGCTATTTAATTCCAACAGAAGGGAGACACCTTGAATTAAGACATAAAATTGTTTTGCTCCAAGTGACAGGTATGGTGATACGATTAGTCATATAGTCTAAATGAATAGTAATATTACATATTCATTGCCCCATTATAGTTTACTATGTCCTTTCTTGACATGTCAGTAGAAGTGGTATATAAAATCTCAAAGGAGGTTTATTCTTAGGAGGAAAAGCTTTTTTCTTGTCTATTGAAAATGAACGACGAACGGTATTGCATCTATTGCAGTTGTGATTCTTCTGTGCCTTGGTAACACATTGGTAACAATTCATTGCAATTCTGCCTAAGCGAAGTGCAATCAAAGCACGATCAACTTATATATTACAAATTTTGTTCATGTATTTATGTGATAAAGAACAGTTGAGTTATACTGATTTGAGATTTCCTGGCAAATTCATCAGCTGAAGGATTCTGACTAATGAAAATGTCAGATGCCTGGACCTAGAAAGGTTTTGGCAATTTTTTTTTTTATTTGTCATGTCTGAGAAAGAAATATATCCTGACTGCATTATTTTATTGACATTCTTAATACAGCAATCATAGCATCATCTATGTTTAAACCACAGGTCAGCGAGTCACGAGACCTGGCTGTCTTTCTGGCACGACTAGAGGCTTCTTGTATATAAAGGCTTCGGAACTCATTTTCCAATTTAGTGAAGAAAAATGCACTCATAACTTCATCGCTGTTTTTTCCAGACAGTCAGGCAGGCAACTTGAACAATCATGCRTCCCAGACAGGCTTCTATGTACGTAATAGGAAACCTGAATGCACAGTTGCCCTGATTGCATAGGTAATCAGTTCCTGCATTACGCATTAGATACAAAACTGCACGTTTTTCCCCACTTAAGCAGGTGCACGAGGTTCTTGGGCTGCTCTCTCCTATTTCAGATGTGGATCATTGCACTTATGTATCTCATGGGAACGTTTTGAAGCTAGCATTAATACACACGTATTAAGTGCATTGAAAGGGTTGCTCAGAAGGTGCCACTGTGTTGCAAAGGTGGTATCTAATTATACCTCTTTGGAAGCAGCGGGAAGTCAGGCATCCATACAGATGTTTTCACTGTGCTTTGAAGCATTACGGAAAAGATGTGGGCTGGAAAACATTTTTCTCCTGCTCTTCTGAAGTAGTTACACCAAGTGCTGGGCTAAGCCAGAACAGCTTGGTGCTGTGTTGCGGCCGTTTCAGGACCCAGCGTGAGGAATCGCTGCCCTGTGTCCCATCCCTGTGGTCAGCTTTGTGCCGCTGGCACTTGCCCCAATCCTGGTGGAGAAGGTGTGAGTGGGTGAAGGAGGTGTGGATGGATGCAGGTGTCCCATGAGAGCATTGGCAACTCAGGGGATTAAAGCAGTGCTCAGGCTGCTGTGCTCTGCTCGGGTGGCCAGAAGTAGAGGAGCACACAGGAGGCTTTTTGCCTCCCCTCTCCTCTTTCTCCAGCCATGCTAAACACTCAGAAGCTGCCGTCAAGAAATCAAGGTCAATAGTTAAAACCATGGGCAAGTATTTCTGCCAGCAAGAGGATTGTGCTAGGCATGAGCAAAAAGCACAGCCTTGCTAAATTTTGCTATTTCATGTGGTTTCTTTTTGCCAGTGTGTGTGTCTTTTAAAAGAAAGCCATGAG
Source organism: Phoebastria nigripes (assembly GCA_035582835.1). Classification (NCBI taxonomy): domain Eukaryota; kingdom Metazoa; phylum Chordata; class Aves; order Procellariiformes; family Diomedeidae; genus Phoebastria; species Phoebastria nigripes. Next base: position 2,645,980 of record JAYKAV010002944.1, on the reverse strand, counting down.
TCGTTTGTGAGCATCGTATAGTCATTAATTACAGGCAGAACTGGCTGCAGAAAGCAGGAGTGGAGCCGGTTTCTGGTGTCAGCTGTGGGACACAGCAGGGACAGAGGGCACGTCCCCTGTGCAGGGGTGGGAATGTGTCCCGCAGAGGGTCTGACCATGCATGTGCTCCAGGTCTGGCACAGATATGAGGTAAAGCTCATGCCACAGATGAAGCCCAGAATATTTCAATTCCTGTACCTTCCACATTGATCTCACCTAGAGGACCCGCCTGTAATTTTTACAGGGTGAACAAGAAGACGCCCTGGCACATACCCTGGAGATAACCGGCTTGCTTCACGGCAAAACCCAGTGTTCACGTGACTGCCACCCTTCTGCTGAAGAAGTGGATGTTATTTGCACATCTTTTCAGAGTTTTCCTTTTCAGCCTTTGAACGTTTGCCAAAGGGCTGGTTCATCCGGGTCCCCTCTGGTTTATCATTGTGAATAGTTTCGGATGTGCCTAGCTGTTGCTTAGGCCAGAGAGGGTCCTTTCAGGAGCAACCTCCAGGCCCTGCTCTGTGGCTAAGTCCTTGAGGAACAGATACATCTGATGGTACAGGAAAGTGCAGGTGGTACAAATTGAGTGGCAGACTAAAACCAGCAAAGTTCCTGCAACAGGATTGCGTTGAATTTTCCTGCTGCCTGGTAGGCTGTAAAGCATGAGCATCTTACGTGGCATTAAACCACGTTACACTTTTATGTTGCAAGGGCTACTGTCATCTCTTGTGGACAGAAGGGAAGAAAGGGGAGTGACGTTTTTAATGTGGATGGTGTCCATGCTTGGTGCATAAAATGCACCAGGTGGCAATAGCTTCCAAGGACGTCAGACTGCCTTTGCTATGAACCACGCTGTCTCAGCCCAGCGTGGGCCATGCCAAGTGGAGCAGCACTGGCAGGTTTCTGTGCAGGATGGGGAGAGCTTTGCCACCAAGAGCAGCCTGATGTTTTTAAGGGGGCAGGCTCACTTTCACCAGCTGAGGAGCATCAACCTGTCAGCCTGACCTCAGTGCTGGGGAAGATTATGGAGTGGTTCATCTTGAGGGTGCTCGCAAGCCATGTGAGGGACAACCAGGGGATCAGGCCCAGCCAGGGTTCATGAAAGGCAGGTCCTGCTTGACCAACCTGATCTCCTTCTATGACCAGGTGACCCGCCTAGTGGATGAGGGAAAGGCTGTGGATGTGGTCTACCTGGACTTCAGTAAAGCCTTTGACACTGTCTCCCACAGCATTCTCCTAGAGAAGCTGGCAGCTCATGGCCTGGACAGGTGTACTCTTCGCTGCGTAAAAAACTGGCTGGACGGCCGGGCCCAGAGAGTTGTGGTGAATGGAGCAAAGTCCAATTGGCAGCCGGTCACGAGCAGTGTTCCCCAGGGCTCAGTTTTGGGGCCGGTCTTGTTCAATATCTTTATCAATGATCTGGAGGAGGGGATTGAGTGCTCCCTCAGTAAGTTTGCAGACAACACCAAGTTGGGCAGGTGTGTCGATCTGCTCGAGGGTAGGAAGGCTCTGCAGAGGGACCTGGACAGGCTGGATTGATGGGCTGAGGCCAATTTTATGACATTCAACAAGGCCAAGTGCCGGGTCCTGCACTTTGGCCACAACAACCCCATGCAACGCTACAGGCTGGGGGAAGAGTGGCTGGAAAGCTGCCTGTTGGAAAAGGASCTGGGGGTGCTGGTTGACAGCCGGCTGAACATGAGCCGGCAGTGTGCCCAGGTGGCCAAGAAGGCCAATGGCATCCTGGCCTGTATCAGAAATAGTGTGGCCAGCAGGAGTAGGGAAGTGATCGTGCCCCTGTACTTGGCCCTGGTGAGGCCGCACCTCGAATACTGTGTTCTGTTTTGGGCCCCTCGCTACAAGAAAGACATTGAGTTGCTGGAACGTGTCCAGAGAAGGGCAACGAAGCTGGTGAAGGGTCTGGAGAACAAGTCTTATGAGGAGCGGCTGAGGGAACTGGGACTGTTTAGCCTGGAGAAGAGGAGGCTGAGGGGAGAGCT